>JAHZMV010003730.1:0-20694 GCA_027743765.1 Coecobrya sp. COE2
TATTTAGATGACTTGGTTAATTGTCAGAAAACTGCCTTTCTGTTGCCAGAGTTTATGTGCACGGATTATATGAAAACTGTTAGAAATCGAAACCAGAAATATGTGTCAGTTGGAACTGAAGTTTATCACAAACAGAGTATCGTGTTGGATATAAAAAATTACGGTTCTCCTATGAATATGGTAAGAATTAAGCGTTTAAAGGAAACCGGTATAGTTAGTTGGTTACCAGGAATTGCAAGCGGTATTACAAATGCGTTAAATAAAACCGACGTATCTCCACCGGAACCAACAAAATTAAGTGGAAATATTTTAGTGATATTTGTCGCTCTGTTTATTGGTATTTCTCTTGCATTCAGTGTATTCCTTTGGGAGAATAATATACAGAAGTGGAATGTTGTCAGGGTTGCCGGTAAGTTAGTAGCTGCTGGTATAACTTTTGGTACTGCTTGCATTATTAGCATGACATTGTGCACAAAGAAATTGCGGCGAGCTATTGTAGCCAAACGAATGGTCGTTGCGGCAGATAACAAAGAGAAAATTGCATACGACGAGTTTAGACTTAAGCGCAAATAGTATCCAATTAGTTGTTGTCACTTTCAGCACTTATATACGCTAATATTTATTATACAAATATTTCAAAGTATCGTTTTTGAATGTGTAATAGTAGAAACATGAATGGGCTGATCATTTCAACTTGCGAAAAATGCAAAGGCTCTGAATTTCAACTTGAGAAATATGTAGGGTGGGGCGAAATGAGAACATGTTGTGTTTAGTTGACTTCTCATTTCGCCCCAACCTGCATATTTCTAAAGTTGAAATGCTCAAGCTGTGCATGTTTATCAAGTTGCAATGATCAGCCCATTCATTTTTCTACTATTCCACCTTCAACCACGATATACAAAATTATAGTTTTGTCGTTTATCAAAGAAGAATTGCATATGCTGGATAGCAGACCAATGCGTTTAAGAATGGGTATACTAGACTGTGTTTTGAGAATTTAAACTACAAACAGAATAGAGTACACAAAATATAAAAGGATATTTCATCAAACCCTCAAATTGTAATTAATTTAATTAATGTAATAAATTTAAGAAGTAATTGAGCCAATTGTATTGCAGAAGGTAAAAAATAATCTAAATCGCACAGCCTTATATCCACAGTATATATGATATTTAGGACTAGCTTCACTACATACCACTTTTGCAAAAAAATATTGGATATACGGGAATTCATGGATCACAATTTTTATTTCTCAAGTCATTATTCAATCAATTGTACATGCAGTTGCAAGGCAGGGATGTTGGACGTGCTTCTTCACTACATGTTTTAACTTTTCAATTGTTTGATCTTGGTTTTTTATATCATTGACACAGTAAGACAAATCCAAATAAGCGTTGGCCATTGCAAGTTTGAAATCTTTCAGGATCGTAGTATAAACCACATTTGTAAAAAAACCCAACAATTGAAACATATTTATACGCTAGGCAGTAGGCGTTAGAAATAGCTTGTTCCTACGTGGTACGGACACCATCCCTTTTTCTAGTGGTTCCTTTCATTGGTGTTCCTTAAGCTTATATAAATTTTAAATTAGGCTGAATCTGCGTACATAATTTTTCCATTAAATTAGATGAGAGAAAAATAAAATTCCATGAAATGAACGCGATACTAAATAATTCGCATTTTAATAATAACTTCATTATATAACTAATTTCATACTTCTGAAGATTGCATTAAGTACTTGAGTACCAGGAAAGTCACCAGGTTAATAGAAATGGTTTTTAAACCTATTGGAATGTAATTAAATTAATGTTAAAATTATTTAAATTTCTTAACTTCCGGCTTCTTTACTACAGTAAATTGGAATTTAAAAATTGGTGCGGAAAATTGAAAACAGGAAAATGTCAGGATTGTCTAGAACCGTTGGATCATCACAAACGATTTATTTTAAATACGGGATCAGCAAATTTAGTAAGGACAAATTGGTTGAATTCTTTTGGTCTGTTTCCGAGGAATCCATTGGATTCATTTTGACCATTTCTAGTTTACAATAAATACCAAAATGTTTGGCGCACTTCAATGTAAATTTTATTGTATTTTATATAAACTTAAAACATTACTAGTCATAGAATATAAATAGTTATTGATTATATCGGTAAATTTTAAATTAATTACGATTTAAATTCCATTCTTAGGAGAAATAATTGATATATTGTATCATCTATAAACTTTCACAACTTAATTGTAATAAAGAGCTACATTGCATACCACTGCAGCAAAAACTATTAGCAATTCTTGAACGCAAGCAACAACAAATTTATTGCTCAAATCATTATTCCGTGAATGACACACTTGAAAGGCAGAAATGTTAAGCATACTTCTTGAGAAGATTATTTACTTTTCAATTATTCTGGCTTCGTCTTCTATATCATTTCCATAGTAAAACAAATGATCCAAATGATCGTTATCCATTGATAGTTTGCGATCCTTCAGGACCGAGAAATTTAAATAATTAAAACATTTGAACACACTATACAGCAGACGATTATGGATACCTTGTTCCAAGGAAAGACAGAAACCATCCTATATTCCAGTAATTCCGTTCATGATTTTCCATTAACATGTATCAATTTTAAATGAGGTTGAATGTTCGTACATAATCATTCCAATAATTTATAAGAAAAAAATACAATTAGATGAAATGTACGCGATACTGAATAATTTGTATTTAAATAATTACTTCATTACAGAATATAATTGCATACTTCTGGTGATAAATTCGCTTACCATTTAAATATGTTAGTAGTAAGAAACGAGAAAGTTAATAGAAATGAGTTATTTAAATACATATTGGAACGCAATTAAATTAATGTTAACATTTTTACCAAATTTTAAATGTATCAACTTCCGGCTTCTTTTCTATAATAAATTGGAATTTAAATTAAGTACACGTAGCAACCCAATTTAAGAATTATCTACTAGGTACACTATCGAAGTGTACCGTGAGTAAAAACTTTTCCATGGTAAATTCTGAACCAATTTGTCGTCTAGATTTAAAATCGCGAAACAATTCACTTCATAACTGCCTTCTTTATTGTCGTTTGCACGATTTGTTCCCGCCATTACTATTTGAAATGAATAATAAGCAATTATGCTAATCAAACTTCAAGAGTTTACCTAATTGGTGCTCATATAATTTAATTAAATAATCTACAAATTCTATCTATTTTTTATTAATTTACTCTTGTTGAACCCGATTTGGGGCAACGATTCAGACCGAATTTTCTTCCTGTGGACGCGATTGAAAAGACAAAGCTAGATGAAAGAACTATAGAATATTTCGCAACAACAGAAAATGGATTCACATCTCGTATTATTGATATTGCGAATCAACAATATTGTTGAGGAAATCACATTTGCTGGTAACATAAGGTGGAATACAAAATCCAGAAAATTTTATCTATTGGAAAGACGCCCAAAACTACTATTTTATTTAGTAGTTAATCTTCTACTACAATCTACATTATTATCACTCTGCGTATTTATTTTACTGTACAGTATCATCGCCAAAAACCAACCGTTCACCATATCCGAAATTGGTTGCACTTGTTTGTTCCTTTGTTACATCATGACCGCCGTGTTCAATTCAGCTATCTTTACAAAAAGCGGAAAGGAGCTGATAAAGTTTATAAATGGCATTCTTGAATTTGAACACAACTTGAAAAGGAGTTTTGTAAAATCCTCGTATAGCTTAAATCAAATTGAGCAAACAAGGTTGCAGAGAATTGGATTCCTATTGTGCTCTTCAATACTAACAAATATAATTGTTGGATGTTTCCTTCCACTGGCTATTCTTATTTCTGGTGTAGATCCGATATATCTGGCAACACGAACTGTTTTTCAGATGAATAATTTGACAACCGTTGACTATATTTCGTTCCAATTTGTAAGAACAATTGTAGTTTACAAGTGTATTTTACATATAAATTCATATCAACGTCCACTAACAAGTTTCACCATACTCGTTATGGAGAGTTACTGCTATTGTCTGGAAAAGTTTATGGTTGTGCAAAAAATATCTATACGACGTGCACACAAACTATATTGTAGATTTCGGATCTTGCATTCAATTGGCTTCAGTACATATAACACACTACTTGGCTCAAATTTGTTACTTATATACTATGCACTAATAGATCATTACACAGTTTGTGTGTTTGGATTTGCAAGGATGTCGCTGCTGACGTATTGGTATTTTCCTTTAAGTTCTTACTCCACCACATATCTTGTGTGGTTGATTGAAAATTATCTGGTGAAAGTGGACACTCTTAGTATGGAGTTTTGCCGGAAGCAGTTGCAAATGGTGCGTAAATTTGAAAACAGGAAATTGTCCGGATTGTCTAGAACCGTTGGATCATCACGAACGATGTATTTTAAATACGGGATCAACAAATTTAGTAAGGAAAAATTAGTTGAATTTTTTTGGTCTGTTTTCGAGGAATCCATTGATTCAATTTTGACCATTTCTAGTTTACAATAAACACCACAAATGTTTGGTGCAGGATTAGGACTGTAAAATTTACACAATTCGCCTGGTTAATTCTTTATTGCACCACTTAAACTAGAAGGTTTGTTAACACTATTAGGTTACAAGAAATCAATATACCTATTTAAATAGATAGGAAATTACTTACGTAATTAAATTACTTAAATCCAGTTATAGGTAATTGGAATTCTTTGTTTTGAATTAAATAAATTTCGTATTAAATGAAATTTATATTCCCAATGCTTTCCAACAAGCTTTAATATATTCTGTCCTATAGCAACTTAAACTATTAGCAGTGCATATATATATTTCCATATCCGTAAAGATTCGAGTTGATAGCAGGATGTATACAAGGAGTGATGAATGAAGGCCCTATAAATAATTATAATTATTATTATGGTGCAGTGTTTATATTGAAAGCTAAAATAAATGTTATTGTTCGCGGTTGAAATAAAAATATATTAACAAATTGGTTTGTAGTAATATTAAATCAAACTAAACTGTATCTAAATTATATTTTGAGCTATAAATAATATACATTAAATAGCTATACAGAATTTGCATGTGAAAATTAGAATTGTTCTCCCACGAAATATAACACGAGAATCCAATACCTGTTACCTGCTTTCAATTAATGTCTGACGTGTTAACTTCTTTTGCAAAATATATCAAGTCCTCAGCTCTCGAAATGTGACATTTCATCACTTTGAATAAATCCTGTAAAGCCTTTCGAAGAGACAACTTCTTGGCAAGGCTATACAACTGGCATCAATTCTCCTTTGTGCACACATTCTCCAAAAATGTGCCCAGAAATTCTAGCAAGTGGGTAAGCTGATATTTGTCTGCAGTCTACACAAACTCGGGCAAAACCTCGGGATTATTCCAGTTTTCATGTAATGTGCCTGTGTAAATATACCGAAGAAGTGTAGTCATTGCTTCGTAACCAATGTCCGGTATTTGAATTATTCCAGTTTTCGATTCTTTCATCTTGCAATGAAACATTTTCTGGAAAGCCGGACTTCTTGCTGAGTTCAAAAAATATAAGTTGTATTCATATTATAGCAATTTAAAAAAAATCAAATACAAATTTCAAACGAAATTATTTTTGTAATATTCCTACAAGTATTTCCCGACTAGTCTCAACTGTTTGCATATCCCTAGAAATTATTTTAACTTTGGAGTTTTCCGAGCTGCCTTCCGCAGGATTTTCCAAAAGACTGGCCAAGTCCTTCTGTAATTGTTCCGCAAATTTCATTTTGAATCATTTTTCGGTGGTAGCAAAGTCACCCACATTCCTTGTCACTTTTGGTACAAAAATGTTCAACTCAATCTCAAGAACCAGGTAGCCATTGTTTAGTGGAATTTCTTCTAATTTTGTGTCGTTTGGAATGAAATCTGGGAGTCCCCATTCATTGTTATCTTTTTCGTGTTTACAAATTTTTGCTGGAATAAAAAATAAATATGAACATGTTGTGCAACATCTGTAGAAACCGAGTTATTGATTCAGATTTTCTCTATGTATTTACTTGAACACCTAAGGGAAGTGCTTTTATCGTTATTTGGTATGTGTATTGTAAAAGCGTGCATATCCTCCTTGGTTTCTTTAAGTGCAGATTTTAGGTGCAAATAAATACCAATCCATTGTTTTCCAGAACCATCTTCCAATGGCGGATATGGCGTAGATTATACCCAATTGCCCAAATGTTTGTTTTTTACCTCTTTTCATTTTCAGGTTTCTTGTATGTCTGCTCAAGCTGGAACTCCCACTCTGTTAACAAATCTATGGATTCTCCAGCACAGAAATTAATCATCTGGGAATCGAGCAAGTGATCGAATTGTCGGATAACGTCAAAGTTATCGATTTTCCATATTAGGTTGACTTTCTCCATTTTCAACTGAAAACAGAAAATTACACAGTTAAAGGTTTCTAAAATTATTTACGAAAAAATTAATTTTAATTCAAATCTGCACTCACTCCTGTAGAGTAAACCTTTTGCTGAGGCGAACTCATGACCTAAATTTTAATTTCTAGTTTCAAATCCGGATAGCCAGAGCTGTTGAAAGTGACTATAATTGGTTTAAAGTTTAAAAAAAAAGATCTTTGTCCGCGACAAAAGTAAAGAAAAATATTACTTATGAAGCTATTCAGAGTGCTCAGAAACGCATGTAGGAATCCTGTTTGTGTTTGAATCTGGCCTTCAACCGTCAAGGTGTGCCTGACAGGGCCCTTAAATACGCAACAAGCTAGCAAAGGATTACAAAAGCACGCATGCTGTAGGCATGGATTTTCTGAAACCCTCGCTCTGCAGTGAAAAGTTAAAGCTATTGACAGAAAGGGACTAAAGAAAAAAAGGTGATGGATTTAAATCGTAAGTGTCTGACGTTTTCTGATTTGACTTACTTTGAAGCAGTTATATTTGACAGCATTGTAAAATGAATGGAAACATGGATGTGGCGTACATTTACCCACTCATATGAAACAAATTGTGCTTCACTTGACCCACACATGTGATTCTTTATGGTAGGTGTTTACAAAAATTGGTTTGAAAAATGGAATGATAGCATATTCAACTCACGTTTATTTTTAGGTAAATATAACCTATTTACACTAAGCTCTTCCTGGTACAGAAAGGCACATATTCTTCTTAAGCTTGAGAGATGGAATTATTTTCTTTAAATTCTTTTGTAATAAACAGGTCCGCTTAAATATATAATATTTCTCTGATTCTGCTCGATATACGGCAAAAACCCGAACCATTTACAGAACAACGCTATCAAGGGCTTGAGTTATGTGAAAACCTTCTTCACTGTAATAAAGAAAGAAGATGTGTGATAAACTGGTAATATATACCTGCCAAAAATAAATATATTTTTGAGTCAAAATTTTGGACTGCCATAGCAGGATGATTTAAAATTTTATAGAATGGAAGGGATGGACTATTTGCACAGTTTAACTTTTTAATATTGTGAGAACGAAGATAGCGTTGCTTAATTCTTGAGCATATTATTTTTAATATGCACAAAATTGTACAAGATGTGTTTATGTAGGTAATGCGTTCATTTCTTAAAGTTGCACCTAATCATTTAAATACTAAGCATGATTCCTGACTGAATTTCTCAATGATGGTAGCCATTTCACCTCCTTTGCCTCTCTCCTGCCCGATCATCACTATGAAATTTAATTCCGATGATGTTATTTTTTGAACTGGTGTTAAGCATAACTAGCCCAAGGTTATACAATGCAAGGTTTGTACGTAAAGGAAATTAGTGAATAAAATCAAGTAATAGTGATAATTGTATAAAAATTAAATGATATCTTTAAATAATTCCTAGTTGATGATAATGCAGTTAAACCTGCAAATTATTTCTAAACAACACATAAATTGTTATTTTCTCAACTGATGTTTTACAATTTTACAGCATAACGCTTCAGTAAATTTATCGTGTTAACATCGTTGACATAAGAAAAGAATATTTTACCGTTTTTTACGTTCAGTGTACAATTCCTAAGAAGAATCGTATAATATATATTTGCAGCAACGCCAACTATAAGAATAACTGTTAATGTCAAAAAGCAAGTCTTCTTCAAAATACTGTTAATATTGCTACAAGGTGCTGGCCAAAATATCACGCTAACCACAAATCCACCCAGTACGCCACCAAAGTGACTAAAGTGACCAACCATAATGTTTTTCGGTACATCAGGGAATTGAAGCAAGAATCCTGTCTCTATGCACCATATCAAACCAAAAAATAGTGTAGGTTTCCAGCACAAATCCGGTTGTTTTCGACCCATCTGTTAACAAACATAAACGGTTACAATTCAAACGACCTAATCTTAAAAAAAAATCTTAAAATATTGTAACGTACCACTATATGACCTGCCATATTAGCTGCTATAAAACCATAGAATGCTGCGGGCGCTCCGAATATCGGCGATACTGGGTTGGTGATCGACTCAAAGATCGTTCCAATTAAGATAATTGAAAAATACAAGAATGTTGTGCGCTGCAGCTTCAAGATTTTCTCAATCCACCATCCAAAATAAAGTTGACCAATAACGTTCACCCAGAGGTGGACTTGCCCTAACTCTTCATTATCGCCGTTCCTTTAAAAAATAGAACTAATTCATTACAAACACCTCAATAATGGGAACAATTAAATTCAAATAATATCATGTTAATTACCCAGAGTGAACCAAAGCCAGTGTAAAAAATCTCCAAATTTGATACCGCCTGGTTGGATCAAACCGCAGAAAGCTGATTTCATAGGAAGGCGTTTTCAAGTAGTGGATTAGCACGTGCACCAAACTAATTAATGGAATGAATATGGGAGTATTCCGGTCACTGATAACTTTCCCTATTAGCATTTTAACTAGCGTCTTCAAGTTGCATACCTAAAACAAATCACTGTCGATAGTAATTAATGTTTCTGAAAGGAAGCAATGTGTGCTGTATAAACAAATAATATTGTTTTCTAACAAATTGTGAACATCGGACGTTTCAGTCAACGTGCTCAATGTGATACATTAAATATGTTATGTATGAATTCGTGTGAGTATTAGTAAGTGAATGTGTTAGCTTTTCAAACAGGTATGAAGAAATCAGGAATTGGCTTATGTCTTTACAACAGACAGACATATTACTGTATACGCACCTAGCAAATGCAATTTTTAAATAGAAAGGGTATAAGGTTATTAACGTTTTTAACGCTCCTAGCACACGACTGATTAAAGTCAACAAAAATATACTAAGTTCCCTTTTGTTATGATTTCGTTTTTCTATGAAGTTGCTACTCTTTCTGTATTTTAGGTGCAGCCAGCTACACAGCAGTATAGTATCGTACATATGTATACTGATATGTATCCAGTATATCAGTATATGTTATTTCACGTTTAAAAAACTAAAATCAGGCTTCTTGTGAAGAATTTTACAACGGAAAGAAATTCATTCATTTGTCGGGTAGAGATCCTTTCTGTGTTAAAATCATATAGCTTCAAACACAAATGTGTTCCAGTTTGCTTATTTGGACCAGGACTGGGAGGAAAGAATGTAGTACTAAAGCACACTGTGATATACAAAGGTCTTTAATTATGTTATGCTATTATCCACAGAAACACGCTGCAACACTTTCGAAATTTAAAAGGGAAATGCAAATTAACCTGAGTGAATCAATGCCACCGTAAGAAATCTCCAAACTTAAAACTGTCCGGTTGGATCAACTGAAGAAAACTGATTTCATAACAGGGCGCTTTCATGTACTGGATTACAGATTTGCAGCACGTGCACCAAACAGATTATTGGAATAAAAGTGGGAATACTGTTTCCAAAAAGGTGTTTTGCTGCTTCCATTATTATGTTTGCTAATTCTTTCGTTATAGTTAGGCCAGAGCATGTAATAAAGAAATACAGAACCGTTCTAGTTTACGACAGTGAATGTAACTAATAACTACATGAATTACAACGAATCTCGTTTTTAACGTGTAATCAATAACAGTTTTCCAACAGTTGACATTGTGATTAGATATGCTTTATTCTCCAGATTTATACAAATTATGATCAACTTTGATTTTATGGGACAAACTGTTGGATTCGATATTACAAAAAAATTAATTCTTTAAGATAGCTGTTTCAATAGGTAAACATAAGTTTCGTTAAAAACCATAAAATTAAATGACAATCCTATAAATTTAATAGCATTCCTCTCGCATTAATATTGTGCTCAAAGTAATTCCCGTAAACTGACTGGATAACTGTGTTAAATGTGGTATCAATCCTTTTGATATGAGGAGTATACAATATTTTACCATTTTGTCTATTTTTGAGTAATAATTCATTTCATTTTTAATATTATTTATTTTTAGCTGTAAAAACACGCATATATTTAGGAGAAGCATAATTATTATTTTTATTCTCGGCCATTGCTATACGAAAATGTACAATAAATGTGATAATTTAAGAATCTAATAACAAGTTGAAATAATGTTTTAATCTTAAATCAAACTAAATATGTCTAACCGTTTGTTAAGGGATAGCATCAGTGAATTTAACCACATACCGTTGAAGATAAATACGACAAATTTTCTACTAACATATTGCATTATTTTTTAATTGTTTTCAAAATCATTGCTTAAACCTTTTGTAAAGGAGGCTTAAGGCTTCAATGTGACATTATTGTGTTAAGCTGTGATTTCGGATAATTTTAATTAAACAGAAGTATGAAATCTAATTATTAGTTAATTAATATTATATTTGCATATTGTTATTATTTGTCCAATCACGCTTAGTAAAATATTCCTGCCAGTCCTTACAACCAAATATTAAGCCTTTCGTGTGTGATGATGGGGTGCAATACGTTTAATTAGGATTGATTTTATGGTTCCTTTTCTTTCTTTGACTATAATAATTATACGTAATCCTGTAAACTAATAGCAACATTTTTCTAATCAAATAATATAAATTGCTACACACCAATCTAAATACTTCCACCATAAACACAGTACCTGCAACGGACATACCAATCAGCAGAACACAGAATATCACAACAATATTGCCTTTCATGGATGCAGCCTTCACTTCTGTGGTTGAAGGTACTGTAATATTTCTATCCAAAAATTTCTGCCACCAATGAAACACATAAGCTGCTTCTATTGATTTTAAACGTTTAACAAGTATTCGAGGTATTATTCCTTTAAATCGAAACTCGTATGAGACGGCGAAATATTCTTCGATGCCAATATCAACCAAGTCATTGAGCTCCGGATTTGTATTACGAAGGCGTTTTTGGAAATCTTGAGCGAGATATTTTGGTAATATTAATGATGTCTTTTGACATTCTGCTAAACTTTGATATAGAGACCCCTCATCTTCTTTCCATACCGCCGATCTGAATATTGCAGTGTTCGTCCTAACTATTTCTTTGCCCTCCAAATTAATGTTGACAATTCTACCAATTCCTTTTACCATTGACTCAGTCTTAGTATGCATTGATGAATGTTCCATTATACTGCCCTCATTGTTAGTCATCCAACTTATTACCCAACGAATTAGCTCACTTTGCAGGTTAACTGCATAATGTTTATCGATAAAAGTAATGTAATGATGCTTATAAGATCCAAGAAAATTCAAAGAGTTTACATTGTTTACAGAGTAGTATATGTGCACCGTTCCTATTCTGGTATATATTGTAAAATTATCCGCACTCACTTGGTCCCATGTCTGATAGGTTAAAAGTTTCCTAGGCAAAATTATTCGAAATGTGTTATCTCCTTTGTAGGCGTTGCTCAAAATTAACGCTGCCAATAACATCGAGGCCACTATAAATTTCAGCTCAATTTTGTGAATTGCTGCATTAGTGATTCTTGTATCCAATCCAACAAGCATTCTCACTGAGTTCTCAAGATATTTAGAATATTGCCTCATACCCCAAATTGAACCTTTGCCAAAATGCATTATCCCAATCGGTAGTAGTATGATCACTAGAAGCATAGCTACCCATACATCCATTTGAAAGGGCAAGAACAGTTCCTTAAATTGATATGGTGTATATCCCCTTTGTCCACATGTAATTAAGTGCATTGTTTGAGTCCTGTCCTTCACTACTAATGGATTTGTTCCTTGCAGATAATTTGCGCCTTGCTTCACTGCTTCAAATTTTAATCCAAGTGCTGTTGTTGACTCAAGAATTCTAACATGACGCTTCTCTATCTTTCCGTTGTTACACACGTGATTTCTGTCTACCATGTATGTATAATTGTTGAATATTGACGTCCATTCAAATGCATATGCTTCACTAATATGTTCACTGGCGGTAGAGTTTATAGCGATTCTGGTAATCATTTTGTTTTTGCACTTTGACAATTGCATTTCCACGGCAGCGTCTTTTGAATGTATTTTAAATAATTTGTTAATTTCTAGCATAGGATATTGTGAAAGACAGTCAGTTGCCAAGGCTTTGGAAAATCCTGATAATATGTCTACATTGAATTTCGTTAACCTCACATTTAAGGAGCAAGCGAGACAAAAGCAGAGCTTGTTTGCTGACATGAATTCAATTGGGACTTTTGTAAATCGGTTAATGGAATATTTCCCCAGTACCATTTCTAAAAGAAGTATGTGTGCATGGGCGGCTCCGACTTTGTGAAGAATTTGCTGTTTTGCAACGCGAAGAATTTCCGTGAGTATTTTCTCATTCCGCGTTACGTTTTGATAGACATGAATGTTCACAACTGGCATTGAGGACTGAATTGCCTTAAATAATAAAGTTCTGGAATATGGATTTATGAAAGCCGCTGGGTACCTGAGACCATAAATAGATGTCCTTTCTGCGAGAATTGGTAATTCAATTGATATATGGACTAAACAATTCCACGGTTTTGACAAAGAGGCGAAAGTTATTATATCATACCTCACGCAAAAATCATGATCATAGATATTGTAGTCTACTATTTTCTTGAAAGTTGAATCTTCACATTTATGACGCGGAACTTGGTTTGCGGTATAGTTCATTTTAGGTAACGTGGTAACCTGATGCATTATACCTTTTCTCTTTTTTGACTTTTCGTGTAATATTAATTTCCCGTGTTCAAGTTTCCTCAACATGACCGGTTGAGTTGGCTTTGACAAATCAAGTTGTATAAAGTTGTCAATGAATATTAAAAACTTTTCACTTTCGAAAACGTCCATATACTTATTGAGATCTAACTCAGGCATATATTTATAGGTCTGCAAGTGTATATTATTTAGAAACATATGATCGTTTGATGGAACAATTGGTTGTGAAATTACTTGAAGGATATCAGATGCTGAGAGTAAATTAAATTCGGTTACTACTAAAAACACTGGAATTAAAACGATTTCCATATTGAACTCCAAAGGTAGAAAATATGACAAAGCCAACATTTTTTATATCTTTATATCAAACGATATTACAAATATCAGCAAGTTTTGTATTGCGGATAGCGAAACTAGATTATATAAATATTTATTTATATAATCAACAAATTGTGAATTTAGATTTTTCCAAATATTATGTATTTTACGGAGACTTAGTATAAACTGAATACAGATAAGTGGAGTTAAAAAGGATAAAACATTTCTGGTAAAAATGGTGAATTTTCATACGTGGCAGAGTTATTGATTCAACAGAGAGAACATACGTAAAATATTTAGTTATGGCAGGAAATTGAAGCCTAAGCAATAGCCAATTTGATGAAGGAAATGAGTATCATGTCAGTTTATTCATGTAAAAAATACTTACATGTTACATATGTAGCCTAATAATGTGGATGGGATATGTTCCAAGAGGAATTGCCATTCCATATGTATACTCAAAACTCATGACATGGAATAAAAAATATTTAATACGGACATAATGAAATCGATAGTCAAGATATTCCATACAATTGCCAATATAAGTAGGATTCAAACAATTCAACCAAAATCTTAATTGGAGGCTTATCAGAAAATCCTAAACCGTTCGCTTTTTCGAGGAATGGGTAGGCAGCTCTTAACCTTTCAATAAGGCAAAACAGCTGTTCAAAGTTCAGTTTGAAGCATTGAATGAATAGCGGAGGAAATATCCAGATCGTACAATGGACTTAAATCTAATGAAGAATAAATGTGATTTGCAAGGTAACAACGCCAAATGCTCTTGGATAAAAAAGTTTCAGTCAGTTCAAGTTCATATTTATTACCATCCATCCCAATAATGCCAAGTGAAAAAAGTTTTATGATTGTCTTGATTATATTTTCAGTGATATAAATCTACAGTGACTATTCTACATCACATAGAAATTGATAGATCTAAACATCTAAGTACTTTCACTTTAACATTTAATCAATTGAAGAAATTAACGAGAGCCGCTATGCGGTTACGGGAGGTCACCGGTAAACTCAAATAATTATATAATATCTGTTTTTTCCAAAATAAAGGAAATTATATTATAAGAGCCACAAGGAAGAAAATAAATGCTGCTCCCAAGCCAATAATTTTTCATATATAGTAAACACAAATATCATTTATCGGCAATGTTCATAGAGCAATGTATGGCCAAAAGTACAAATTTGTTATTTTGGCAAATTCGAAGAGCGCTTAGGGGCAAATTGAGAGATGGTTCTGAATGAGAAATAAGAAAATGATTACATGGGGTTGTAATGCAAAAGTTGAAGTGTGTGTAAGAGCAACGACTAGATGGGCGTGTAAGTGTAAAGTTTGTTGCACATAAGGGCAGCCCTTTCAGGGCGTGTAAGGGAATAGTAGAATGAATTAAGCCAAAGGCATATAGCGGGCAGGATTTGAAGTGTCTTCGGGGGCATGGGTTGGAGTGCTTTTTATGTGTTATTTACTTGCATATTCCATTGCATAGTCTGACGTTGTGGGCCCTGTCAATCACCTTACTATCGACTAGAAGCAAACGCGTCATTAATTAATTAATCGCACTTTTGTTTATGGAAAAATATAAAAAAATCATATTGATTTAGCATAAGCAATATCTTTTGCACGGACTTAGTATTGCAAATTTTTACATGCACATACTTTGCATAATGAATTTTTTTACATTTACTTTGCATGGATGGTGAAATTTTTAATATGGACTAAGTATTTGGTTTTTTAACAAGGACGAAGCATTATGGTATCGTTATAGCTCTTTAGCTTATGAAATTTGCTATGGCTATGGATTATCCACTTCGTTACGTGGACTATGAATTGGTGTTTTAAACATGGAATTGGCATCATATTTTATTACATGAACTTAGTATTGGGATTTTAGCATGGAATTGATTCTTTCATCTTTGAATGAAACATATTTTGAAAAACGGGACTTCTAGCTAAAATAAAAAGCCCACAAAAATATTTATTTTATATCTTCTTTATAAATAAAATGTAAATTGCAAATGACGTTCTTATTTTATCTACCTGCCAGAATTTCTTGACTGACCACAAAGTTTTCCATGTCACTTGAAATTATCGTAGGTTTTGAGTTGGCCAAATTTTCACTTGCAGAGGTTTCCAAAAGTTTTGCCAAATCATCTTGCAATTGTTCAGCCGATTTCATCTTGAACAATTTTTCAGTTGCTGCAAAGTCTCTCACGTTCCTTGTGGCTTTTTGGGCAAAAACCGTAAACTCAATGTCAATCTCCAGGCGTCCATCAATTAGTGGACTATCTTGCAAGTTTGTATCGTCTGGATGGATTTGTGGTAAACCCCATGCAGGGTTTTCTTTGTTGTGTTTACAAATTCCCGCTAGATTAAAAATATTAGATTACATGTTATGTAATATCATTAGAAAAGAAGTTATAATAATAATTTGTTTGGTGTACTTGATAAGTTGTAAAAGCTGCTTTTGTCAGCATTCCGTACGGTGATCTTAAAAGTTTCCAATACCTCCTTGATATCTTTCAGCGAAGATTTTAAGCATAGGAAAATACCAGTATAATATTTTGACGGATGATGTTGATTTTCAAGTCTTTTGCCTGATTGCTTAAGCTGAAACTCCCACTCTGTCAGCAAGTCAATGGACTTCCCAGCCGAAAAATTGATTGACTGTGTCCTGACCAAATCGTCGTACTGTCGGATCTCGTCAAAGTTATCAATTTTCCATGTAAGGTTGATTGTCTCCGTCTTCAACTGAAACATAAAAATAATGTAGAATTATTCATTTCAGAAATTATTTTCTGCCGCAGATTTTAATATTTGTTTTCAAATTAGTACTCACTCCGGTAGAATAGACTTTGTGCCTGGTAGAATTCATGACCTGAATTTTTTTGCTTCAGCGACTCAGTCAGTACAGGTTTCAAGTTATGATATAAATGCCAACAATTCAAAAATTAAAACCAAATATATTCAAGCCAGAGTCAATTTGTATCAACTTCCTTCTTCAAGAAATATTTACTTCTTTCTGCACATTTACCTACAATCCACTGCACTATTTGCTGCACTAATATGCTGCCACATTGTCAACACTTTTAGAATGTATTTACAGAAATGCATTACTGTATAATAAAATATTCAGATAGAAATTTTACCTGTGTTAGAATCAGATATTCAAAAATCAAGGTGAGCCTGTGTGTGCCTTTAAACATACAGGAAGGTAGAATGGGATTACCAAAGAACAATTTTATGAGCCTTGTTTTCTGAAACCCTTTAGTCCTTGAATGAAAAGTTAAAACGATTAACAGAAAAAGAGAAGGGAAAAAGGTGATGGACTACATGGTAAGTGTTTGGTTTAATGTGACTTGTGAAATAATAGACAGCATTATAAAATGAATACAAAATATGAATAATTGTATACATTTACACATTATTACTATGTGGAAAATTTCTCTTACCTTGTTGATGCACAGATGCATTTGTCTAAAAATTTATACTAATTCTACATTTTGGATGGATCGTTGCACTTATATATAATATGACACGTTTACTTGTCCATTCATATTCATTTCTACGTTAATCCTGTTTCTTCACAATAAACTATATCATGTACATAAAGGCTCTTCGCTTCACTTTACCTACTAGATTTCCTGCGATGCATTCTTTTGTTAAAACTAGGTCTGCTTGGACTTGCTGTGTTCCTGTGCTTCTTGATCACTCTAATAATGAAACAAGTTTCGTTATCAACCTGTAATAGGTACTTACCAAAAACTATTTTATTATTGATAACACAATGTTCAAGTCAGTCAGTGAAATAATAGGACATTTTATTAATTCTTGGATAAATATATTAATAATGAACAAATATTAAGTTTGAGGCCATCAATTCTTAAAAAAACATTGCTTAAGCCCAGCCACACAAGCATAATTACATATATCATAGCGAGTCCATGATTCAATAAATGATCACTCAAAAATTTACTATTGAGGCATAATTACTCAAATTAAATGTATCACTACAAGTAATATTTAATCGTCAACACGCATTGAATTTGAATATTTATTAAACCAAAAATAGCAATAATTTTTTATTAAACTAAATGAATCAATTGTTTCAAAATGTTACTAAACAAGGAAATCAAGATATACTTTTATTCTCCATCGCCTGAGCTAATATCGTTTGCAAATGCTAAAATGTCGTCAGTTGTCGAAATGTGGTTTTTCAAAACTTTCAGCAAGTCTGTCTCAGCTTTTTGCAGAGAAAACTTTTTGGCAAGGTTAAGCAACCGGCCACAATTTTCTTTGGTGCAAACCTCTCCCAAACCTTCATTTAAAAACTCCAACAAATCAGTAAGCTGATATTTCTCTGCGGCGTAGAGAAATTCTGGGAGAACGTCGGACTCTTTCCAGTTCTCATGTAAGGTGCCTGTGTAAATATACCGAAGAAGGGCAGCCACTGCTTTGGAACCAATATCAGTTATATTGATTATTCCGGTCGTGGACTCTTTCATTTTTGCTTGGAGCATTTTTTCAAAGACGGGACTTCTCGCTAAATAAAACAAAGCATTCGCATTAGTTGAATGACAACGTATTGGAGGAAAAAATAATCGCAAAATTATTATTTAATTTACCTGAAAGAATTTCCCGATTGACACTGAATTCTTTCAAGTCCTTTGAAATTATGATTGCTTTTGATTCTCCCGCTTTATTTTCCAGGGGACTTTCTAGAAGTGTAGCCAAATCTAGTGGTAACCTTTTCGCGAATTCTAGCTTGAACATTTTTTCCGTGGCGGCAACATCACCCAAATTCTGCACCAGCTTTTAATCAAAAATTGTGAACTCAATTTCCATTACCAGGCTTCCATGATTTAGGGGAACTTCTTCCAGTTTTGTTTGGTTCAAAATGAAATCTAATCCCCATCCTGGGTGACCTTTAGTGTATGTCTGGACGCCAACTGCAATTAAATAGAACAGATAAATTTGTTTAGTCACTCAAAAAATAATTACTGGATGGTATATATATTAATTACAATATTTTTGCGTACTTGAATCGCTATAAAAATCGCTTTTGTCATTTTTCAAAACGATAATCCTGAAGTCTGTCATGATATCTTTGCTTTCCGACGAGGTTGATATTAAACGTAGGTAAACGACAATCCTTTCCTTTTTCCGGATTTCCGTCATATGCCACCTCCAGAAAAAATTGCCACTCTGCCAACGAATCAATTGACTCTCCAGCCCAAAATGAAATCGTTTGTGCTTTGATTAATTCCTCGGATTTGCGGATGGCTTCAAAGTTGTCAATTTTCCACGTAAATTTAAACTTCTCAGTTTTCAGCTAAAATGGTACAAATAATATTGTTAATAGTTTTGAAATAAAAACATCCCGATTATTTTCCCAATTGCTAAAATTATTACTCACCCCGGTTGAAAATATTTTTCCTTGAAGATGGCTCATGATTGCAATTCGTTTGAAAGAGTATTGTTTCTCAAAAACTGGTCCTCGTTTATTGGTTTCTTTTAGTTCCCAGTTCAATCATAATTTGGAATTAATAATTACACAACAATCAAACAAAACACGAAAACTATTTTTAAAAAAATATAGCAAAATGTTTTGTATCAACTGATTTTTAAAGAAAAAATTAACAAACTTCAACGGACAACTGCTTTGGAGAAAATATTAACAAAAGTGATTACGGGTCTACTTGAACTGGACATGTTCTAAAAATGTGTTACTTTTGTATGCTTGATTTTATCTCGTGAGCACAGGTAAAATATCATTTCACATTTGTTTTAAGGTAAATTCTGGTTCTTCACAAAACACTACATAGCAAATTATACAGAAAAGTACTTTTGTGTGTTGAGTTTGGCGGATGCAATTTTTTCGTTTTGTTGAAACTAGCCCTACTTTAATATTCAGTGTTTCTTCTAAAAAATACGTCTTCCGCTGTAGAAATGTGGTTTTTTATTACTTTGAATACATCCTGTTCAGCCTTTCAAAGAGACAACTTCTTGGAAAGGCTGTACAACTGGCCAACAACACTGCTGCACCTTGGCCGCGACAGTAAGTAAATAAATATCATTTCTTTATAATATCCTGCTACATTTCAGAAATTGCACAGTGCACAGAAACGTATTCTTGTTTTTGGATTTGTCGGGTAGAAATCCTGCTTGTTAGAATAATACCTTTAACAATCAAGGTGTGCATGTGTGGGTCCTTAGACATAGAAGAAGGTAGAAAATGAGATTACAAAAGCATGCTGTGATAAGCTTGGATTTTCTTATACCCTTCATCTCTTTAATGAAAAGCTAAAGCTTCATCTCTTTAATGATTGACACAAAGAGACAAAAGGCAAAAAAGGGTCATGGGTTTGCATCGTAATTATCTGGCCTTTTCTGGTTTGGGGTATTTTGAAGGAATTATATTTGGAGCTTTGTAAAATGAATAAGAAACACGAATATGGTTTTATATGTACACAATCATTTGTAAAAAAATAGTGCTTCACTTGTACAACACATGTGACTCTTTATGGTAGACTTTTTGCAAAAAGGGATTTTGATAAACGAGATGCTCCAACATTCAATTCACATTCATTTGTAGGTAAATCCTACTCGTTTACAGTTACCATGTACATAGAAGTATTTTTCTATGCAGTTTGTGGGATATAATGTTTTCATTAAATTCTTTTGTTAAAAGCGGGTTTGCTTAAATATTTATTGTTTCTTTGCTTCTGCTTCGACATACTGAAATCCACAAAATGTTTACAGAACAACGCTATGAAAGGGTTGAGTTATGAGAATACCTTATACACTGTAATAATAAAAGAAGATGTGTGAAGATGAATATTTGGTAAAAAATAAAAATATGTTAAGAAATCCAGCCTGTGTTAAAATCATATGGCTTCAAATATAAATGTGTGTCCGTTTTCTTCCCTCAACATATAGTAAGCTATTTAGGAAAAAAAGCACAGAACTATGCTGCTATAATTTTCTCCTGTTTTTTTGGTTTGGCTTGCTACTCCAAAATTATATTCTGTGACGTTATAATTATCAACGGGAAACATAATACATGTTCTCAAGTTCAATTTTGCACATTTGCTTGTAGAAATATAATCACAATTTTATATAGCAAACCGTTCAAAATTTTCATCATTGCTTGGGATATGGATTGTTGATACTTTGATTTTCATATAATAGTAAAATCTCAGCTGCAGCTGAGATTTTACTATTATATGGTCAGCTTCAGATAATGGTCAGCATATCTACAGCTAGCTGTAGAT
>JAHZMV010003731.1:0-13068 GCA_027743765.1 Coecobrya sp. COE2
CGATATCAGGGTACATAGGCAAATAAGAATTTATTTTTGAATTGATGAATAAACAATGAAGAGTGGGGCAGCCAAAATGAATCTTCTTAAATACTTAAAAAAACAATGAAATTCCTAGCGGACAAGATGGACTTTACCCACTACATGATCAATCATGATAATAATCATTATGCAAGTGCCAGTAGTCGGTACCCTGCGTAAGACTGCATCCCTGACGTCTAATACTCCTATTCCACTCGCATTAAAGTGTAGTCATCATCAGCGCCGATCCTGATGATGATATGATTATAATAATGGCCTTAATAATAATTATTGTTATTGCTGCAATCAGGTTTGCAATTATGCATACGCAACGTGAACAAGTCTCATCATCACTTGAGCGCCCAAAATCATCACAATCATTCAAGACCAAAAAGTTAAATGACCCATTCATTCACCCAAGACAGTAGTAGTCAGCACTCAGTCATGCGTAACGTAGGCTATTGCCATTATCATGCGTGCACCCATTTAATTATATCACCTGTACCAAAAGACAATAAAAAACGATGCAAAAATATGCAAAAGCGGCGAAGGAGTGCCTGCCTGCAGTCTATACGATCTTGTAATACTAACGAACTAACGTGACATTTAATTCATTTCATGTTGCCCATATGAGTCTATACCGTCACCCAACTAAATGTTGAACTGCACATTTTTAAAAGAGTCCTTCAATATCAATTCTATCAATTAACATTTTTTGTCTATGGTTCTCTTCTTTCGCAACTCCAATTTTCAAAACAAAACAAATTATCTGCAAAGCTGCTCAGTGCGAATTCATGATCAAGATTTGTGATGATGAGCTCTCTAAAGTAAACGTGATAACACCCATGGAATATGGGGTTGGTTTATGCCATGCCTTCTTCAATGTAGCTACTACCACTAGTAGCTTGCTTGATAAAGTAATATCTGCATCATTTCTGTTCAGAGAATTATTATATAAGAGATGAGTCATTAATAACAACTTTATGAACTCACTTAGGTATATACCCTTTGCTCCTTCTTTTAAATGCGTTCCCATACACAAAATCTGGCAAATACAGCAATCCACCAGACAAAATATATTATAACAGAGTACTTACTTATGGGACGATAGATAGTTAATTCATTGAAAGTACCACCAATTGAATGTGTACGACAACCAAAATTACACTCAACTACCATAACAGTGCATATTTACTCTATGTATTGTAAGTATAATTAACCGTGAATTGAAAAGTCAACAATGCATTTGCCGGCGCGTTTCGTTGTTGTTGATTCAGCAATGCCAACTGCCAACAACGATGCAATGACAATAAAATAAAAACCAGCTCCGGGGGTATATTTCGAAATACCTACGAAGCAAAAGAGCTCTTTTGTTTTTTATTAATTTGGATACATATTTATTACTATAAGTATAAGGTTATATGCGATGCGCTTAACATGCCATTGAAAACCCGAAAACCAAAGACAAAGCAATTTAAAGTAAAATCCTCTTGTTGTCATATTCATAGCGTTAAACCATTAAGCATTTCAGTTTGGAGTAGTTTTTCACACTTTTATCTTTGTCGCGCATCTTTGATGCTTGGCTTAAATGCGATCATGTTACTTACACAAAAGAAAAAAAACAACATGAAGAAATGAAATGACAACTTTACATGAACAGAACATGATGGCAGAAAAAAGTGAATGGGATGGGACGACGTGACATGGGCATCATCGCCAATCGCCATCATTCATGGGACCTACCCCAATAAGATATATGAACGAAAGTAGTTGCACTACTAGATATTGTAATACCTGCATATCAATGCTGGTGGTATAATGGATACTCTAGTTAACTACAAATATAAATGCATATTGTTGTCGTCTCTGTTTTATATAATGAATGACTGTAAAACACAATTTGTAGCATATTGTAGTAAAAACCCAAGCACAGTAAAACTTGACAGTTAAAAGTACACTTGACACTTGGTAATTCAGTTTAGTCCCATATATGAATTGTGACTACATGACTTGCATTGCGTTCGCATAGTTTTCAGTTCAGAGTAATGCAAAAAGATATAAAATGTATGGGTACATATAGTACAGGTATATCAAATCAACCTAATTATTAATAATTATTTTTTTGTCAACCCCCACGCATTTTTTGCACTATTTTCTTCTTGAATGAATATTAGGTATCCACTGAATGCAGTTTTTTGTTGTCGAATTTTGCATGCAATACACGATCCTATGCATAGTTGACTTGAATAAAAGTTGACAAACTCTACTTTTATATGGTAAATTGCATATTATTTTGGATGAATGCAAACATCTTACCATTTTGCAACTTTTTTCGAATAATCACCGAAGCACATATTTTGTGTCATGTCCTTGAAATGTCTATACGGATATTGTGAAAAATGGCGAATACCGAAGGGAAAATGCTGAGATATGATGGTCGCTTTTATTGATTTTTTATGATCAGGAATTGCACATTTCATTTAAAGGCACGAGTTTCAGTTTTATTTAACTTACATCGAATAGCAAATCCGCTTCAAAATCGGTAAAGCATTTTGATTGATGTGGTGTACTTATGGCTTTCGTTCGCGTTCACTGATCACTGCAGCAAATTACTGACGCATACATTGTGACAAAAAATCACAGACAAATAAACTTCAATCTACGTCAAATAGAAAATTGAAACCATTTGCACTTTCAAAACAAGGATTTAAGTGTTAGCACGAGGCATTCGCGTATAGTCGTGTCCAACTAAAATGTTACGGTAGGTAATGTGTACTGCAGCGATTACGCATGAAATGATTGCACGCAACATGGAATAAGGGAGGAATGATGATATTCTTTTTATACACTATGAATTATGACGCCAAATAAATGGGTTGTGTGCTTTGCTAGCGTTAAGTATAGGCGAGGCGAGTCGCGGCTACCATTATTCATAGTAAAAAATCACGCTTCAAATGTATAATTTCTCTAAAAGATGTTTTTTATTTCTTCGCTTCCAGGTGGTAATTGACCCTAACGCTTTCGACGACTTTGAAGATCCACATGAGCCAGGCGGAGA
This sequence comes from Coecobrya sp. COE2, assembly GCA_027743765.1. Taxonomy (NCBI): domain Eukaryota; kingdom Metazoa; phylum Arthropoda; class Collembola; order Entomobryomorpha; family Entomobryidae; genus Coecobrya; species Coecobrya sp. COE2. The sequence continues at coordinate 3,080 of JAHZMV010003731.1, forward strand.
TGTAGCTCCTCCTTACAATCTCTACATTCCACCACGAACTCATGGTGGTAAGCGTAAAAAGTCAAAAAATCGACGCCGACACTCTGACACTATTTGGACGATAGTGTCAGAACAAGAGAATCATCATCCTCAACTTGCAACTCCACCAGCACAGCCGATTGGTAGTACCAAGCACAAAAGCAAGTCCAAATCAAGTTCAACAAAGGAAAAAGACAGGGACATTGCGGACAAGTCATTTTTTTCATATTCGTCCAAACCCCATCATCCGGAGGGGAGTAAGAAAAGTAAAAGTAAAAAGAAGCATAGTAGTAAGGACCAGGCAGTTTCTTTTTTAGATAACCCTATTTTTGAAACTGAACTGAAAAACTGGACATTGCCAAGGGCGGAGTTGTGGTGCCGTGATCCTCAATGCCAAATTAATGTTCAGTTGTGGAGTGACTACTGCCAATCTCATCAGAGTGAGTTGACTCAACTTCAAGTTCAAGAGCTTTTGCATCAACAACATCAATACGCACACCAACAACAACAGCAGCAGCAGCATCGCTGTAACCATCAACCTCCTCCACCCCCTCCACCTCCATTCCCACAACTACACACACGCTTCTTGTCGGATACTGCTTTACCACCAGATCTCCCAGCCCCAGCAACGCTTTCTCGAAGACAACGGTTATCGACGATATCTCAGATTTTAGACGATACAGACGGTGCTACTAATAACAGTCACGAGAACGATCAACAACAACATCAATTCCCCCATAACTCGGGGTGTAGTCACGCTTTTCACCACCAGCATCAGCAATATCAACCAAGCGAAGAAGAAGAAGCCTACTACTCCCACCAATATGGAAACATGCATATCAACATGAGCATAGGAGCTTCCATGAATAACCTTAATGGTCATTCGTCCAATCCCCATTCCCATCATCAAGATTCTGGGGTGGGGACTCCCACCCCTACCGCAGTATCGCCCAAAAATAACGTTATTCCCACCGCAGTTCCACAGTCTTCAGGAGGTGGATCCAGTGCCAAAACTGCTTCCACAGCTATTGGATCTTCCTTTTCATCTTCAGGAGGGGCTCACGCGAAATCATCATCTCGTGGAGAAAACGGTGAAGCCTCTGGAGGTGGAGGAGGTTCTCAAAGAGATAACTACAACGGTTCGTCATCCTCATCCACATCATCCCATGGCTCATCTACAGGAGATGCTAGTTCGGGTTCTACTTTTGTTACCGGGTTTGACTCTTCCGAGAGTCGGGGAAGTAGTGTCCCGTCATCGTTGAATAAGCCACCACATCCAAATATAATGGATCCTAGCAATAGTAGCAGTAGTAAAACTAATACCAATAATCATCATCATCATCGGAACAGTAAACCATACGGAGATAATGCACAAATAACCACGGTGGCAACAACGGCTGCCAGTGGATATCCTTCAGTACCTTACTTACCGGTAATTATATAATCAACATAACAAGTAAAATTCTTTTATACCTAAACACGATTCAATTCAAAACAGGCGTATGTTTATACACAAATACATCAAAGACGTTAAGCAAGGCTTTTGCCATGAAACGAAGTTTAAGGCTCGCATTGCGTTGCCTATCTTCCCTCGTCATCGTCACCATTTATGGCAGAAATTACTAAAAATGGGAAGATGACACATTACTTCAAATAAGCACATTGACGATGACATTTCAATTCAAAGTCATCCTAGCAATTTCACATTGAATTTTAAGATGCATGTATTATTATGTAGGTACATACTTAACTAGTAATTTGTAATTAACGAGGTTTTATGTTTACTGCGGAATTCAATGTTGACTGGTACACGCGCATACCACCACCGTTCCGTTCCATTCCTGCATTTCTTACGATTGCCTTCCACAAAACAAACAATGAGTGTGCAACAATAACGTGCATCAAATGCAAGTTTCATTGTCGAGCAGATGAATGGCAAATGGCCGAATGAAATGACATCGAATACGCCGTCTATAGCTGCTAGGTGTCTATGCGTATTTATTTTATTGGCGCAGTGTTTTCCATAATAATATGCCTACTTTGGAGTTTTGTTTCGAACAAACTATAAAAATGCATAATAATAGTACTGTTGTTGTAGACCTTTACATTAAGTTGTAAGTTAGTCGATAGAAACTACAATGAGAATTGAATACGATCATCTTCACTTCTTGTTGTATTATCATCATGTTTTACTTTGAAGTGAGTATACTTGACACCATTCTCACGCTAATAGAGAAATGAATATTTTAAAGGCGACTATTAACTAACATAGTATGCATTAAGTAAATATTAATGTAATTACATTCAATCGCATAACACAGTGTCCATATCACAATGTCAGTTGTAGCTTTATTGGTTGTTTTGCTTAATTACTGTATAAATTAAAGAGTTTTCCTATTCGTAGACGAAGGAGTAGCAGAGGTGAACTTATAGGGTCATATCATATCATCGCATATCGCAGTATTCACAATAATATGTAGGTATGCATGTAATGTTGATTGTGTTATAAATATTGAAAAATTATGACAGAAGCTGTTACAGGAGGAGTAAAATAACAAGGCTTTGTCAATATCACGTACAAAGTAGAAATTAAGGTGACACGAAAATATTTTTACTCCTTTCACCATTTACCTAATTCATACCAAAAACAAGCTACTGGTCAGTTTCAACTAATTGCACTGCAATTTGCAAGGTGAATTGAAAAAAGGAAAGTACAATTTTAGGAATGAGAATATTGTAGTCTGGTTTGGCAATAATTGCGTCATCGCTAATTCGTTCACACATGATTAATGAATGAATTCCCTCCTCCATTTTATTTCTGTTTTAAGGAATAGTTATATCCTCAATCGAATTTATTTATCTTATACCTATGTATCCTGGCGAATCAAACGAAAATCATGAATACAAGCCTGTCGACAATGAAGAATTCAACTTATCCAATACTTATCTTAGTTTTTCCCAGGATTTTAACCACAATCTAAAGGTGCATACCACACCTATTAACAATGTTAATTTAGCATTGCATTACTAGGTTAAATCCAGTTTATAAGTTCAAGTAGTATGATTGTGTTTACGTGAGAGGTAATGTTTTTTAGAAACCTAAAGTTGATCTTGAGGTCCTTCTAATTTCTTACCGACAAACTTGCTCTCCTCATTCTCATGCCTATGCAAATGCAGGAAACTCATGAATAAGATATAAATTGTTGATAACACATTATAAATAATATAGATATAGATGAAGGTTAGTACTAGTAGTATGAACATTAAATATAGGTCGTAGGTATTTATATATAGGCTTGCCGTAAGAAAATTTAAGCCAAAGCTTAGACTTATCCAGTAGTTGTTTGCAATGAAAATGTTGCGAATTTGTCGGTCAGTCATCAGAGTAAGATGAGAAACGCAGCTTTGGCTGAACTAATTACACACATATAAAAAATGGATTGTTACATCAGTGCATTGACTGACTGAACAACCACTTTGACCACAACTTGTATAAAATGGAAATTGTATACAATCTTCTACTGCTCTTCATTTTAATTTTACGAAGGACGAACGCAATCCAATGATTAAATATGACGGTCAGAAACTTGAATTGAAACCGTCAATTGCCAACACGTAAATAAGATAATATCTTAAAGATACATTATGTGGTTTGGGTTCTGAAAAAGAAACTTTTTGAATTTGAACCCAATAATCCAGTATCGTCATATCCTTGCATTGTGCTCATTCGCGCATGCTTATCTGTTCTTGGATCGTTATGAACTCATGAAAATATTAGCCATTAACAATTATGTAACGAATATAGTGTAGCAAAAACTTAAATGCCTCAAGCTTACCTCATTTGGATTCATGAAGAGACTGTGAGAACCTGTGAGTAATACGATAGCACACGATTTTTAAACACAAGGTTGCTTATAATGAACTTCACATCATCCATACAACATTCAACATTACATTTTCCAAGAAAATGGAAAATATTCAGGTTTCGCTTAGATAAAAATTGCTCCAAAAATATCAATCAATCAATCACGCTGATGAATGTATTCATATGCAATGCCGTTCGTTCTATATGCCTTTCTAATTTCCTTTATGTTTTATCTCTGTAGACTGGATACCGGAAGCCAGGTATTTGCCCCAGTTGCAATGGTCTAGTGCCTCCACCCTCGTCTTCAACAAATCACCATTTGATCCCTGTGGATCCTATACTAAGCGCCGCTGGTCTTGGTGGTCATACTGACGCGACAGTAGGACTACCTCACCATCACCACACCGCATCATCCCATCAGTATCATCACAACATCACCTCTTCCACTGCAAACAAGTCTGACAATGCATTTTGGAATTTCTCAAAATTCCAACATCCTCTTCAAAGGGACCACTCGTTTCATTCCGTCGGTAAGTCCCTGTCACACGTACCGTCGTCATTAATATAATCATAACCTATTTATTTATTTATAACCAATTCATGTTACGCAAAACGCCGGAAATTCCTTGAAAAAAATACTCTTTATTCTAAAATCCCTACACTTGCACCTGCTCAAAGATTATTATGTCTATGTAGTGATTAGATAGGTAGGTAAAGATTTTTGTAAAGTAGGTAATAATGAATGATAGCAAAAGTGTGAATTCCTTTAAGCGAACCTATCAACACAAACAGCGTAACATTAGCGCTTGTCGTGATATGATATTATTATTAAGGTTTGATGGTGCCAACTGCCAACAAAGCTTCAAGCTTTCAACATTTTTTTCCACTAAAATGCAATAACGTAATGACAATGACCTTCGTGTTAGCCCAACACATGTACTGTAGAGCACATTTAACAGTGCACGATACACCAACACAATTTTTCAATCCACATATTCCTGCGACCAGTGCCGCAATAGCTAATTTACATGATAACGCTCCAATAACTCACTCAGAATAGCAAACAATCACGGCATGAAAAATGTCAAAAAATGTTAAAATATTTTTCTCTCATAAATAATATTTTACAGTTTTTATATAAAATACTTTACAGACGGAATAATAACATAAAATGTTAAGCCTAGATTTGGATTTTACCTTGTTTTCTTCCTTCCTTCGCAAATCTCTGTTAACTGTCCTTTCTTACAAGCGAATGTGCATACATACATTGTTGATTATGGCTCATTTTTAAATAAGGAAATTGTTTCGTTTTACTTTACATCTCCCAACAACTTACTTTTTAACTCTATTAATAAAATTATCGCTTTTTGTCAGACAAAATCATCACGACTTTTGAAAACATTTTCATGATGACGCTAGACGCTTTGAGTGTAGCTGCTGATGAATTTATCTTCGTCAAAAACTAACCATCGCAAAACGATGAGACGCGTTACCTTGCGTTTTAATTCAGATGCAGGGACAAGCTAATAACGACCAGCAAACAAAATATGTATCTCTTCCTTCATTCAGTCATCTTTTCTTTCTTCCTCTTTCCTTTAAACAAATTAGTAAGTAGTAGTTAGCTGAGTGAGATGAGAAGGAGACAATACTCGTCCAAAAATAACTATATTACATACCTATATATTATTATGGTTTGTTAAAAATCAGGAAACTTCAAACATTATCATCATGATCAACCTAACACTTCAAAGTTAATTCAGTGGGACAACAACCGTCACCACAAAAACGCCAAATGCCACCAATATCAAATCAACCATGGTCATTTTGTATTCAGTGTAGAATGCAAACTTTAATGATAATGATGATTAAGGATACCTTGTTTGAAAAGTGGGGGTGGCAGTGGCGGTGCTTATCGCGATCTTGAAACTTGTCAAAGTAAACTAAAGTGTTCCCCTAATAATGATATTAGCGTTGTTGTACATTTTATGTCATCATGAAGATAACTTAGTACAAGAGATAGAGAAAGAGGAGCGAGGTACACACAAATAGTAATGAAAAAGGAATTTTTGCTTTTCAAGATTTTAATTAGAAAAAAATATCTCATTGCTTGAGACTATGACTTGACTGACATATTCTAAGGTCAGATTGGTTCCGTTGATAGAGTACAAAATATTTAGTAAAGCCAAAGAAGACATAATATACGATATTCAGACTATGACTTGACTGACATATTCTAAGGTCAGATTGGTTCCGTTGATAGAGTACAAAATATTTAGTAAAGCCAAAGAAGCCATAATATACGATATTCTCAACAATCTGCGAAATAACGACAGCTTGGAAAAGAGTCTACAAAAAATGACACGATAATGTACACAACAAACATATCTACTACGATGATACGACGCACAAGAGCAAATATTGGGCTTGTACTTAATGATAATTCAATTTACCTTAAATATAGTCCCAAGGGTAAATTCTTTTCGTGAAAACGGACTTAATGCAACCAAAATATTAACTAAAAACGCTACATTACACAAGATCGCAATAATAACTATAATAATAATATATCGACAACAATAAGAAAAAACGTCTAAAAAAGTGCTAAAAATAAGCAGTTTTATTACTATGAATCATGGTCTATGATTGTGACTCTTAACTTACAAAATATTATGACGTACGCTTTACAAAAGCGCTAGTTAACTAATATTTTTTACTAATATTCTTTGTCTAACTAAAGGCTGACCGCGACTGCAGTCAAGTACAAAAACTATTCTCATTCATTTCATCTCCATTTCAAAAGTCCTTCTTAAGGTTTGTCATTTTTTTGGGCTTTGTGGTTCGTTAAGGTTTTTGCGTTATTCATATGATGCAATTTTTATAGCTCAAGAATAAGTGTACAATCTAGATTGTTGGTTATAATACGTACTATAAAATTTAATATTTAGAATGGTCAAACCTCGATTCGTTTTAAACCACCTCAAAGGAATGCCTTTTGTCAATCTAGGCTAACCGAATGTGTATTGTGTATGAGCTAATAATAATAAATATTGATTTTTCTCATTTTAATTTAAACAGGAGGCTTTACTCTAAATGGACAGTACAACACCCAAGTGAAGAAACGCCGCGTGGTAAAATTTTGTTCCAGTCATAAAATCGCGCTTGTAGTATCTACTTTCTCACTGATGGTCACCGTTGGACTAATCATTACACTAATTCTCATGAAAAGTAAGTTAAAAACATTAAAAAACATTTATTGAATGGGTACAGGATTTTTGCTGAATTTATTGATGAGAGAAGTAGCTAATCAGTTTCATTATATGTATGTCAAAAAATCTTTTTTTTCTCTCTCTCTCATTATTACAGAACGTGGAATGATGGATACGATGGACATGATGCCTACGTAGAACTAGCCCAGCCGGATCCTATTGTTCTACCACCACATTTTTGGGGTTTTTATTCTAAGATAATATACAAAGTAATGTAACATTCTTAAGGGTTTCTTTAAACAAAAAAAGGAAACGTATCTGTTCAAATGATAGCATAAACACAAAAAGTCCACACTCCATAAAAAAAATTTATCCTTCAACAGATAAATCTTTACCCTCACCGGCTGCAAGCAATGCAAGTGCCTTAACGAAACAGTCTATACATATAATAGTCGACCCACAAGTCAAATTCCTTTATCATCATTTTTTATTCCAATCAGTCTTAAAAATGTTAATCTTGACCAACACAACAAACATAAAGCATACCTCAGCATCCCAACATAACCACGAGACAAAACTGTTGATTGAGTAACCCAGTCAAACGATGCGAACAGCATCCATGTATACTCCATCGCAGAACAGAGCTAGAGGTAGCACAACAATGCTGTTCATAACAATCAACCAGACCAACATCGTCAACAAAGAAAAAAGCGATTATTCAATCATCTTATCATCGTATTGTGTATGTACTCATGTACCCGAGTCAAGACAAGCAATCGGCACAAGTGCGAAAATACTAACGAAATGGCTATGCTCTGTACTATCAACTATTGACTGTAATTTAAACTTATGTTTCATTTTTCATTACAACTTTATAGATACATAACTTATAACCTGTCTTGTTTGTTTGTTCTTGCTGCAATAATCAACTCTTTGATACATGTAGATGTGCTAGCGGGCACATTTTTTACTCAATTCACTCAACAAAATACGATGATGATGAATGATGATATTGGAATGTTAAAGTAAAGTTAAATACATAACATATTTTACATAAAGAATAGTAACAAAGCAAAGACTACGAGGGCCTTAAAGTAGTACGACAAAGAAATTGATAATGCTATATACTATGTAACGTAACATCTACCTAGCCATTGTTCTTAGTAAAATGGTGATAATGAAAACGGCACAGCGGCTAATATTATTATGTTATAAATGCTCAAACCGAATGATATTCATTCGCTCGTTTGTTTGTAGGTACTTATTTTCTTTTTCAAGATTAAGTTCAATGTTCAATTTCCAACAAGTCATCATGGATCTTTCGTGTGTCATGAACAACAAGTGGTTTATAAAAAAGAATATTGCGCCCGAAAAAGAAAGCCGTAACATACCTCTATCTCCTGCAGGGACTGCGTCCATCTGTAATTCGTCAAGTCGCACCCGTTGCCAGCATTTGGTTTAATTTTATCCTTATCTGTAAAGCAATAGAGTACAATTAAAGTGTTAACATATTATATAATACTTATTAATATTAATTTCCGTTCGAAAAAGATGAGAATTGTTGACGTGCATGGAAGGATTTGAACCAACAAAGGTGCAAAATGAGTAATTTAATTTTTCTGAAGCCCTGTAGAGGTTTTTCTTCCTAACGAGGTAGATTAGATAATGGTTTTTATCATTTTTGGCCCTGCATACTTCTAACGATGGTAAGACTGTGTGCCTGTTTTCTGGATACAAACCAAACACTTTTATTATGGCGTTGCGTTTGAAGCCCAGATTCGAGGGATTATTTAAATAATTTGTTTCCAATAGTGTTTCATAGTTTCTACTACACGGCCGTACAAACAAGTAAATAACTTTAAATATGAAATGTACTACTACAGGTATGGCATACGCACTTGCACACGAAGTACATATTGACTTTACTTGATTGAATTGAAGATTAGTTTTATTAATTTGTCTGCTGCTGCTAGGTTGTACGTGTTTAATCTTTCAATGTTGTGTATCATTTTTAAATGTTAAGTTCAATAAAACTGAAATTATATTTTGTCCATGTTAAGGGAATTTTTCGATAGATAGAAGTGAAATTAAGTAGTATTTATATTTTGAACAGTAACTTGCAAAAATTGGGAGCATATTAAGTTGAAAATGTAACGTAACTGGTAGAAACACTGGTTCCTTCATCAAACAAAAATGTATATCACGACGGTTTCAGAAAATTTTGAGAAAATGTACACTACTATTGCTCTTCTTTTATAATTTATTACTCTATGATTCAAGTTTAAATTTTTGTATCAAAAAATAATTTTAATTAATGTGTCTTTTAGCAATCACTATGAGTGACAATGACAATAAAATGTCTTCCCGAATAAACCTAAAAAATCCAAGCTTGACTTTTCTGAGGAGGTATTGCTTAAAACATGCCCAAGTATTATTTTGTATCAAATTACCCTTTTCATCTTCGTCATCATCCTCATCATCCGCATTTTTACTAGTAGACGGTTCCACCTTTGATGACCCATCGCCTTCGCCCCTTTCTGCAGGCATGGTCGGATAGTTGAAGCCTCAACCTCGTTCTGTCGCTGTTTTGACTCTTGCTCCAACCGTTCGCGTTCTTTTTCAGCCCGAGCTTTGCGCTTTCTATCTGCCTCTTCCATGTCTTTCTTTTTCTTCTTTTCAGCCTCCAAAGCATCTCCTTGGAACTTTTCGAACTTGTCAATGATTAGCTGCAAAAACGAGTACCTTTATCAATGCAATTCGCTTCATTTCATGAGCACCAAAAAGGAATTTCAGATTTCAGCATACCTTTCGAGCAGTTTCCACCGACGCCCCAGTGTAAAAATCAGTCTTGCGTGCCAAAAAGCTAAAGATGGTTTCCAACAGCTAAAACAAGAGTAAAA
>JAHZMV010003732.1:0-36542 GCA_027743765.1 Coecobrya sp. COE2
ACGTGTCTTCAAATAATGTGATTCGATTTCTTCTCATGTCCTTTCTTCACTTAATCATGTATAAAAGGGCTTGAAGGCATATTATTTGTATTTACGTAGGAGGCTTCCTCATCTTTTCGTAGGAAGAGAAAAGGGGCTACCTATCTTCCCTTTTTCCTTGTAACTACTCACATGAGTTGTCTTGACATGTCGAAAAGATTTATTAGCTTGACGAGTAATATGAATTTTAGTTGCTCGATGACTAGATACAAAATCCAGCAGTTATAATATGTTCTCTAAACCCTAACGAAAGGCGAATACAATGAAATGGTGAATATGATGCATCACATAGACACATATGAATGTTAACAACTAAAGTGAATGTTTATTTATTTAATTATTTATAAAAAAGGATGCATCCCATACGGTTGGAAAAAAATCCAACAAGAAACTGATTTACTTTTTTGACTGGGCTGATGATGATACACAGCTTTTTTTATGCAACGTCATATTATTATTCTTTGAAAAGATTTTTCCTAAGAGTAGTTACACGGGGCGAAACAAAAATGCTACCATGCTAGTTAAATTAAAGCCGTGCAGTGTCATGAATTGATTTGTAATTTGTAACAATTGTACATATTAGATGATACACGTGTATTATAAATCTGGCACACATGCTCAATTTTTGATGTACATCTCTTTCCTATAACTGAATTCTCTATATAACATGATGTCATTGGCATGGCATCTCATACAACAACGCTCAGCAAATATGCCATGTAAAAATGCATGGTATTCGTTTTGCTCCTGGAAGCAAACCAGATACTCGACAAAGCGTTATAGTTAGTACAGCAACAAGTAAACGTTAAAAAGCAAGGGTGAAAAACGTCCTTGGTTCAAGGTTATTGTACCTCTTTTTCTTCAACTGCCTCTTTTCCTCGTCATCATGATCATGATGGCCCATGGAAGCAGAGTTCGGAATCCTGAGATAAATGAAAACGTAGCCAGTCAGTTTGGGGTTCAACATTTTTTCCTCTCCCTCTCCTTTCTTTCGTCTTTCTTCTGTCAGAGTTGTCGAAACAACAAAGGACAAATGCTGCTTCTTTCCTTGCCCAGCTATTCAATGTACATATTATACATATTATTATATGTACCAGTGCACTGGTGCAATGCAATGGAATGTCTTAATGCTTCCACATCGTCATGTCAATCTGAGAAATGCACTACAGGCGATCATTGAAGTTGACTCAACATGGTTACCACAACGTTTTGACTGGAAGCGCTGTGAATACACAATTTCTTCTTGAATCGGCCTTTCTAGTCCACACTTTGGGAAAAATTGTGAACAGAGATGTAATATTATTATTACCTATAATATAATGCGCATACCCATTACTTGGTCGTACCTGTATTTATTTATTATGTATCAGTAGTCCCCTATCAATTCCATCATTCAGCTGTTACGGTTACTACTTCATCTGCTCTCCTCCACTTCACTTTTAATCTGTTTCTTTGGCTTGTAGACTGGCTATTGTGTTTCATTTGAGTATAATATGCGGGCTATTGTGTAACCGCATAACGCTTGCCTTTTCGTTTTTTTTATATTATTGTTGTTAATTTGTTACACTATATAAAAGCTTGAAATATTTCCTTTATGGAATTTCAAGCTCACATTTAAGGAGGATGAAGAATTTTGTGTGAGCTCGTAAGCTTATCAGAATATATGGCATATCATGATGATTCGTCGTGAAACGAGTTTTAGTAGGCAGCTATCACAAAGTGAGGAAAGGAGGATTTCTATCGTAATGTTTAGTTGTCGCCCCGTAGTACTGATACGCTTTGAAAGAATAATTTCATTCTTTAATACATTTTTTGCATGGTATATTACATAGATATTCATTCTGCTATTACAATTTTCACAATAAATTTTGGCAGTATTTTGTAACATACAATTATAATACCTAGGCTTTATTCGGAATACATTCTTGGACAATTGAAGTCAAAATGTGCAAAAAACGAACTTCTTGAAATGAAAATAGTTTTGCTTTGCTTCACCGTGCCCATATGTTGCATATTTTTATGTTCAACAACATAATATTGTTACATATCTATTTACTTAATATATTACATATAAATAAATATTGCTTATCCTTTGAATTGATAACCTATTTGCTGCTCTGTAAAAAGCTTTCTTTTTGTGTGGTCTAAACAAATAAATTATTCAATCAAATGCCTTTCATTCTGTGTGCTTTATAAATAGGTAAATGCTTAATTTATATGTGTGTATTTGTATTATGCTTTGTAGACATGAAGGGGTGTGCATTTTTTTATCTTATCGGTGAATGTGTGATGTTAATCGTTGTAATTATTTATGCAATTTATTTTTGTGCAGGCGGACATGTCAGAAATGAGACAGTCAACACCTAATTCTTCCACACCGGATATGGAACCCTCGGACATGTATCCAGTTGCTGACAGGTAAGAGCTTCAAGCACTTTGTTATTATCACTAGCTTTTTTTGTATTATGAATAGATAATGCGTATATGTACGTATTCTAAAAATCAGTTAAGTACTTATCTGAAACCAGAGTAAACGACAATAGCAACTTGAAACTTGAACAAAATACAAATATGATCGAGCTATTCATCAGAAGAAGAGAAATTTTGATTTTTATAAAATGTAGGCCGTTGTACAATAAGTTACTGTAGAGACATAAATTTGAACGCTTGCTCTATCCATTCTTCGGTGGATAAATCATCACAACGGTAGAAAAGTAGATAGTAAACAGCAAAAACATGACTTTAACACGCTGCAAATGTCTTCACATCAAACATTTCATTCTACTTTTTCTACATTTTTTTGTTACAATATTCTTAACCGACATTTTAGGAGAAAGGTGGAAAAGCGAAATAGTATCTAACCTCATAGGCATGTGCTCATGCCCATGCATGGTAAAAACCTAAATTCCTGATAAGATTAAAAAAACGACATTAGTTTCCGTAAAACACAATGCATGTATATTGTCATGTCATGTGTATGATGTGTGTGAAACTCTATTGAAAAGGCGAATCAGGGACAGACATATACGCATCCACAGATACAAACGCCATAATAACAATATTGATAACATGTAAGGAAAAAAAGAACACGCTAAAAAGATGAAGTAAACTTGATTACAGCATAAAACATGATTAAGCGGAACATACCATAAATTCAACGACAACAACAGCGAACAGGCTACAGAGAGAAACGACTGATGAGACTGGATGAATGAAAAAAAAACTTTTGAATGAGTTGATAGAGGCATGAATCTCAATATTTGTAGGTGCTTTTCATAGAGGAATAAATCTATCCAAAGGTATGTGAATGTTTGGCTGCGGTGGTTATTGTTTGTAATGGTGAAAAGGCGAACAAGATGTGAAATGTGAATGTAAGAGAAGTTACCAGTGCCAGCAACGACGACTATCGCTGATGCGGCTGTGATTCCATTTTGCATACTTTTTCCATAAACGGACTCGCAGCTACAAGTATAACTTTTTTACTTTATCGTTATTACTTTTTACACGAGGGTTGACTCTGTCGTCATCATCATCATCGTCAACATGATCAAGGTGCAATAATATTATAACTATATGAAATTACATAGATGAATAAAAAAACAGCCAACCACAATAAGCGCAAGCGACAGCTGTGGTGGCGGTGGCAATAGTAAGTCGCTGATGCAGTTGCTCCAACAAACTTTATAGCCTGGTGGATGGTGCTTACAGGGAAAAGTCGTTACCCTCCGTATTCAGTATGTTGTCTCATCTTTCTTTTGGCTTATATGCTAAATGTAGAAATAAATGTTTGCGTGAGGAAACCTCTTTGGTATTTTCTTACCCAGCAAGTTTTTTTTTCTTTGCCAGGGAGTTAATGATGATTCGTCGAATTCGTACATACATGAACTACAAGACTGATTCGTTTAAGAGCATGCACAGAAAAAAAATATATATAAAAATTAGATTTTTGTACCTTCACCTGAGGAAACGTTGGGGATTTTTTTGTACAAAATTTTCCAATACGATTGACTTGGGCAACTTAAGTCATTGACAGAAAATAGAATCATTGTCGTTTCGTATTTTCACCCAGACTATATAAACGTGCAAAAATTTGTGAAGAAATTCCAATAATTTTCTACCTTTTTTTCACTTGTCGTGTTTTTTCTTGCATTCTTGCAAATAAAAAGCTTTCTATAAAGCAATCAGATATGGCTCTCATGTTTGGTTGCTATTTTGAAAAAAGTAGGTAGATACGTGTGTGTGTGCTAAAGCCTATTAAGATATTTAGGCATCTATACAAACTGTTATTATGTTTTATACAAATCGGCACGTTATTTGGATCAGTTACATATTTCATTTTAAACCGTCTCCAAAACAGAGTGTTATGTGATGAGGGTTTCAATGACGACCACGGAAAAAGTACTTTACTTCAGTTGGTTAAAAAAAATTAGGATGAGCCATTACAAGCATTGCCAATTGCTAAATGAAGTAGGTATGTAATATTATGTATGATCATGATCGTTTGAAGGGAAAAAGAAAGAAGTAAAACTGGATTTCATTGTCCTCCGTAATGACAGCTGTAATGATGATGATGTAATGCGTAATGGGTGTTTTCTAGTCAAGCAAGTGAAAAGAGGCTTTTTCTTCTGGCCTGGCCATTTATTGCATGATCTCATAGCATCTCTTCTTTTTTCATTATGATTATTTTTCTATTGTGCATACTTTTGATTTACTTTTACGTGTGCTCTTTATATATACCTTGCGTTTTAGGCTAAACCATATCTCTCTTTCTACCTGTAAAATTATTTGTGGTTCCTGAATTTCTCTGTTTGCCTTTTTGCCACATATATTATTAGCATGCATATTACAAAGACAGACTGGTTGCTGCTGGTGAGATGAGATATGTTTTAGTGAAAAAAAAAATAAGCTCAAACAGGAAAAAAGGTTTCTTAATAAAGCTTCATTGTCAGGAGTAGGTGCAACAGTAGCAGGCTATTTCCAGTTTTTGCATATGTATTTTTATATATTCTTATGGTAATCGACCTGTAGTCACCAACTGACAAAAACCAGCATTGTGTTCATTCAATATGGCGTTTTTACTCCTTTTACGACCATCATGCATGATGTTCTTTCTTCATCAGCTTCTGTTGTTCGTGTTGTGTGTGATTTTGATGAATCTTATTGTTAGTGCACCCTGCCGTTTGCCTGTTAGTTTTGCTTTGAAATTAACGGAAAGCGGATTAAAAAATTTTTTTTGCAGAGAAATATTATTATGTATATAAAGTTTCGGTGGCACCAGACAAGCTTATGATGATGAAATTAAATATTTTTTGTCTTGTTCGAAGCAAAAAAAAAAATGACTTGGACTGTCTGTCTGCATGTAAGAGTCAAGAGTTGAGAAACAAAGAAAAGACAGAACAACAACGTCGTCAGGATAGGATCAAGTGGCTAAAAAAGAGTTAGTCAGGTTTGCAATAAAAACTGTTTTTAAAGGAGGATTAAAAGTAACGGCATATATATTATTCGTCATAAAAACTGTCAGTCGGAAATAATCACTCACTTTCCTTTCTCTCCTTGTCCTGTTTTTTTCTTCATAAATAGGCGTTTCATGCATGATGTCGGGATTCTTTAGGAATTATCGTCATGACATGAAAATGCTCAGAAGCAATTGGATTATACGACCACATAATATTTGCTTATTAATGAGCTATGAACCAGTACTTATCCAAACAAATGTGCGGAATTTCTGCAATTAAATTGGATTAATATTTTTAATATTTCTTGGTGACTCATCGCAGTGGTACATCCGTCGCCGTAATAATCGTAATCAGAGCGCAGTTAATCCATTTTATAGTGTTTTTATTGGCATCACACGTGGTGACACTACATATAAACAGTCACAGGGATTTTGCATGATAGTAAAAGGGAAACTGCATGATTGCGTAACGGATCAAGAAGAAAATTTTTTTCGGGTAATAATCGTAAAATGTTATGGTTCAAAGAAATGCATGTACTTCGCCTAGTTAATTTATTTTCAGTACTAATCTTAAATACATATTTTTATAATGGCCATGACAATTCTCCCGTCAGTTTATGGTACCATGACACTTGTTGTAATACTTGGATCTAAATGCTTTAAACTTACTTAAAAGTAATAACAAACTCAAAATACCGATATAGAATACAAAACTTTAAGGTCTGATGTCGTAGATGAATGCATATCGAATTTTTGTTTGGTAACTCTTTTGAAACCGAACAAAAACTACAAGAAAATGTCGTTGTTGTCAGAACAATATCACATCCCAACGCGCAGCTTACTTATCATGCTATTATGGTACGACTTTTTTGTAAAAACTCACTTCGGCTTGAGGATGATAACGTTCACTCGCATTTTTTAAAATTTTCACGTAGTACCTGTTTTTCCCATAACAAATTCGTAATCCTCATGCTGAACAAAAAACCAGGTTGTTTTATAATATGTATAGGTAATATAGTACATTTTACATTCTTCTCCACACCGTTCGTGATCGTGTGTTGTTTCTCTTCTTGCCAGACTTTTTTTAATTCGCTCACTTATTTACCTGTGCTGTAGATTACTTCTTCTTCTTCTAGACCATTACCTCTTCTTCTGTCTTGGGCACAACAGAGAAACCACTACAGTTAGATTGTATTTTTATCAGTACTACCTATTATTCTTGAATATACAGTCGAATCTGTAGTATGTGTTATTATTATGCATATAATACACATACAGAAAGTCAAATGAGCTACAGAAGTGGATGAACTATGAACCTTTTTGTGTGTATGCAGAGTTAAGTAAGATAAATTTTATTGTTACACTGAAAGGAAAAGAAAGGTGATTGTTAAAAGATTGTGACTGTGAGGTATGCATTTGAGACACGATGATACTCTTTTAAGTCACTACCAACCACATACATAGCATCCTTAATAGACATGTATCATAAATATTATAATATTTGAGATTATAAATTATATCATTTGTTGATGAATTTTATAATATGTATGATTTAATCTTCTTCATTATGAGTACACTGACTGCTCTTATATACTTGATAAAAATGGGGAAATGAGAAAGCAATAGAGACACTTGACAGGAGCACTGTACAGTACCATATCCTCCACAGCAGAAGGGGGTTATCCTCTCGGTCGGTGATCTGAAATCGGCAATTACTCTGCTCCTCTGTCATACTTCTTTTCTGATGGATGACAGTTTAAAAGTAAAGTTTAAAAGTAGACCGGTGGTACTACGCAGAGAAAAATAGTAATAATTGGTGGACATCATTATTACACAGTCATTCTCATCTTGATAAGCTTTGTATGTTGTCACTGCTCTATAGCTGTTATTCGTTTCATTGGCTACAGAAGAGTTGGTTAATCGTTGGCAGTTTTTTAAGACCGGGATTAGTACTTAAATTTCGGAATAGTTTAAATGTGAAACTGTGCAGAAAATTGTTATCGTTTGTCTGTGTGTAATTTTTTTCTTATAAGGCGATTTTATGCTGTGACAACCGATGATACAGAAAAGAATCCATTGTCTTGTAGTAAAATAACAAGTCGTCACTCAAAAAGTTGAAATAAATAGCGTGTGTTCTTCTATCCTTTTTGCTGACAAGCAACGGTGATATTTTTGAGTGACCTTGTCACTTGTGCTATTAAGTGACATTATCCAACATGAAAAAAATACTGTACTCTGTGTAATGAGAAAATCATATAGGAAAACGTAAACTCTTTTGTCAAAAAGTTTTCCGGCATGTTATAGAAATGAAAGCAGTAATTGAGAGAGAAACGGAACATGCTCACTTGACATGTACAAACGTCCTATGATTTGAACTGTACCAGAGCAACTAATTACTAGTTAGCATTAGCATTACACTTTTTATAATTGCCATTTCCTCTATCCTTTTGACATATATGACGGTATTGAATATTATGTATGGTGTGATGTGACTGCCTGTAATTATGTTTATTTATTTATTTATCATTTTCTTCCTAAGGCTTAGAAACGCTGACACTGTGCTTCTTAACTGATTGTTTGTCACTTTTTGGGCCTTGTGTTTTTATTTCATACCAAGATATCATAACGCCATTGCTGATTGTGCGCACGGACATTTTTAATGTGTATTGCCATCCTTCTCTCTCACACTTCTTGCAAGTCCAAGCCTTTTTCTCATCATCATCATACATGAAACCTTCATTTGTTTCAATCACTTTTTACACAACTGACTTGACTATGGGTTGAACCTAAAATTAATCTACTGAGATACTATCCGCTCAATAACATCTATTTACCTGTTGCCAGTTTGTCTTCATCCTTGTCTTGTCTATTTGCTCTTTTCCGATATCGTCTACTTTACAATTGCTTCTTGTGGCCATTACGACCTATGTGAGCAGTTAGATAGATACGACATTCGATTATCCTATCAAAAATAGACACAAAAAATATTTCATCTCTGTGTATTGAGTTAGTCAAGTCACAGAGAGAGACTTGCAGTGTCACAGGTAACACAAGTTCATTGAGAGCAGACAATAGCCAACATGATCTTATTATTATTTACCTACCAACCTCCGAAGAAAATGAAGAATAAATGTTTCCTTCATATTCCACACTCTAGTCCATTATTGTTAAGGATAAGGAACAATAGACTATAGTGTCCGCATATATAATATGATGACGACTATGGTTACTTTAACAACACAAGACAGTAAAAAGACGTTCGCAGGCGATAAATCGGTAACAACGATGTAATTCATAAAAGAGTACACTCATGCATTTGTGTAAACTCTACATCTGAATATGAATGTTATTACTTATCACATTTTTTTGTGATGTGATTACTGCTCAACAATACAGACTGTGTGTCCTTCGGATCCTCAGCAGTAGCGACATTCAAACCTTCAAATTCCATTCATTTAAGAATAAAACCTTATTTCGCTGTAACGTCGTTGATGATGATAATAACATAACATAAAAATTGGTAGACACAAGGAACATGTGGCACATACATACAATTTTATGTCATTGTTACATTGTTGAGGTGTTTGATGTTCATCATGTGTGCATATGAAATAATACCTATTATCGATCCCAACGCTTTTGTACCCTCTTTTTACAATCCTTTTAGTCTATCTTAAAGACATTCTTGTGTGTGGCACACACTCTGTTGGTGCTGCACCAATATCGTAATAATGATAGCATGTGGTACATTGAATTTTTTAAATCTTGCCAAGCAAAACTTGCTTAAAACAACCATGAATGATTAGTGTTCATTTTTTATGAGCAGTAGTTGTATGTGAGGATATGCAATTGAACAGATGTAAAATGGACCGAATCGAGGTAAAAGAGAGACATTCATAATTAGACGTTTGCTCCGCGAAGAGGATATAATATATAAGCTCTTTTGTTTAATACATTTTGAATTGAAGGGAACTCAATTTAGTTTTATGAGGGCCAAAACAAAAATCATCGCTGAAAAAGTAAATGGTGCTTTGAAATGCATCTCAGGTTCGGCTTCCTTTTTTTCTTCTTCTTCAGCTGTTATTATAAACATTGTTCATTTGGTATTCTGCAGAGATCCCATCATATCATCATCATCAACATTCACCATTTTATAATATCTTGGCCCATCTGCAAAACGTGTGACTCGTGTCATGTTCGGGCTTTTAAGTTTTTTTTTGAAAGAGCAGATGTGTGAGAAATGAGGCTCCTGCTGCACGAGCCCATTTTTACTTATAAAAGTACGGGATAAGAAACAGGAGCAAAAATATTTTCTACTTTAGCAGGAAAAAAAATATATATTTATGCTGCTGCTGCTGTTCAACTTTCTTTGTTGTGCTAAGTAGCAATGTAATCTTATGCGTTCACCGTTCTCTCTCCACAATCGCATCATTCCATCTCCTCAAAAACTCTCTTTCTTTCTTGTGTATTCAGTGCATTGCGGTTGTTCCCTGTTTTAGAATTCCAGTTAAAAGGACGACTCTCGTCTAACATATGCGGTGGCAGACGTTATGAAAAAAAAACTTGCTTGCACGCTCATATATAATGTAGGTAAAGTAAACTTTTAGCTATTAAATGAAGGATAATGATGATGATGAGCAGCAGATGGATACGGGGAAATATGTTAGCCCAAGATCAGTGTCAGGGCAGGAAATGAGAAATAAGTAAAATGATATGGTGTGAGACGATCGAGCATGAGCAGGAAAGGAAAGCAAGTTTTTAAAGTGCACTCGTTCATGTACCTCCACCGTTTTTCTTAAATATAACTTGATATATTCTTATTATGACTCACAGCTGCCCTCATGTCGATGTCGACCGTTCTGAAAAAAAAGTGAAGTGGCACACGTATTTACAAACCCTCGTTTTCCTTTCCGTTGTAATAAAGCTACATTTTCTTTATTCAACTCTCTTTCCAATCATTCTTTAGCCGGGCAACAGCCCGTATTATTAAAGTGACGCTCCTGCCTGTTTGCACATAGACAGTCATTTATTCACTGTGGCGTTTTGAATATATTATATATTTTTTGTGAATCATTTTTATCTTACTGCCAAACAACCCACTGTGTTGTCATCGATTTTCAACGAGGTGATTGTCATGTTGAGTTTTAAAGTAGAGAGGGTTTATAATAAAATCAGTGTGACGACGAAAGCGGTGTGTGGTGCCATGGAATAATAAGAACGTAAAATTTTAAGCTCTTGGGAGAGAGGAACCCTTTTTTTGCTGATATTTTGCCAACTGACGCTTGAAAATATTATTAGCATTCAATACCTAATTTAAATAATGTGATACATTTTGGAACCAATTTCATAACATCTTTAATGTTTCCTTTGCTGACTTGGTCTGATCTTCATCATCACCATATTCTCTCATCAATATCGTTTCTTGAACAACATAATAATTATTACAGTGAGGCTGTTGAGTGTTGTGTATTTGCCTACTCACTTACGTGTTGGCTACGGTGTTATATTCGTGACAGTATTTTTGACGAAACTATCGGGTAAAAGTAAACATATTCCACACGTACGAAATTCGCAATAAAGATTCTCACAAGTGACTATACACTCTAGAATCTTATACTTCTTGTTCATTTACCTAACTTAATGTTATTTTTTTCTTCTTCTTTCAATCTCAAACAAACTACATAAGTCTATTTTTATGACTTGTTGTGAACGCATAAATAAGAAAAAACTGCATGGTCATTATAATGTGCTCCGCTGTGTGTGTGTATTTTTCATGTTTTCTGCATTCCAATTCTAAATTGCATTGCCACCATCACCACCACCACCACCGTCATCACCTTCAGCACACTAACGATGATGATGATAGTCAATATTACATTTTTATTTTTAAAACTAAAAAATATATAATGCATAGCGTCACCACCACCGCCATTACCATATCGCCAGACCACTAAACTATATATCGTTTCTTTCGCATGAAATAAATGAGACGTTCAAACCGTGTTTTTATATATATGCACTATATATTTTAAAACGCTGTTTTCGTCTTTAGCGCAAAATATTATTAGGATTCGTTACGACTATTTAAATGTTTGCCTTCACTTTGTGTTTTGAGGACCAGCAGTGACTACAGTTTTATTGGCCTGGTGGCTTCTCTCTCCGAAGGAGGAATAAATATTTAAAAAATCTGTTTATGATGAATGGCGTGTTGTGTAGGTGCCATAGTGCCGTGTGTGATCCCAAATAGTGCACAAACATATTTTTGCATAGGGACGCCTTGTTTTTTATTTGCAAGGGGAGATACGTGGTTTTAATTTTTTTTTAAACAGCAACTCATATTCTCTATTTAATAATAATAAATGTATCCTCCTAAACTTTACTTGTGCATACAAGATTATAATGAGTTTACTGCTTCCTTACTGGTTCAGAGAGACTGATGAAGAATCTATATTTTTGGTGTGCTGGCTGTAAAGAAATTAGTTAGTTTTGGCAGACGCAACTGTTGCAGCGTTTTGTTGTATTTTGTTGCTATATAATAATACACACAGTGTTTGGCGTTGTGTTTGTTGGGATTGCTTAAAAAAGTTTTGATGATAAGATAATAGTAAAATGAGTGAGTCCTGACTTATTCTGCTACTCCTCTCGTAATTAATTTACTTAAGTGTATGTGAGTCCAAAAAGAAGCCTGTTTCACTTTTGTTTAAATCTTGACTAAAAAAAACTTGCTTTGCCATATTAATGGAAGAGAGAGAGAAGAGGAAGTGATAAGTTGGTTTTTTAATATTTCTTGGCAGCCTAAACAACTGACAGTGTTGTGCTAGTTTCAGGATAAAATTTTATTGATAAGATAATCATACACCTCTATACATAAACATAATGTGATTCTTTGTCTACACACACAGACAACTGTAAAGAAAGTCCCGTATGCTAACAAAAAATTCATGTTACTGAACACTTTACAAACTGTGCGAAAAAGGGGAGCCACACTTGCAAGAAGGGATTTTGCCTTAATGTGTATTATTGGAAAAGAAAGGGCAAAGCAAAAATACGAAACGGCAGACAATAAAAAATATCCTGGATAAAATTTGCCATTAAAATATTTGTTTAAAATTAAAGTATGCATATACCACATTTGCTTCTATAGACGTAATGTAATGATAGGCGCCACCAAATTTTGTTTTTGTACAAGTGCAAAAAAGTGTTTTTAAAAAGTTTTATTCCCACTAAGTGTAAACATGTCGTTAACATATTCCTCCGCGTATTATCAGTACCAGCACCAAGGAAACTACAGAAGCCCTTATCTCAGGTAGTAGATATACAAAGTTAACATTTTTAAATGTGTTTAGCAAAGATGGCATTTTTTGCAAAGTCGATGGACAGCATGTAATTTGGTATGATTAGAGGGAACCAAGTTAAAGCTTTTCATGTCATTGAAACCCTCATCAATGTCAATACCTTTTCATTACGCTTGAGTTCCATAGTAAAACTTGATGGAATTAATAATTTTTTCGTTAAGTAAGAAATGTCAAATGTCAAAATCAATCATTGCATATTGTGATTTTGGTAATATGTTGAGATACGCACAACTGCTAATAGTAATATTCTAAGAAAATCAACAGGTTGCTTATTATTGCCTTAGGCCGCTCTATAGACAATCTAGTACAGTACAAATATGACTTTGCACACACTCTTATTTGAAATATGGATCTCTAATATGGACAAATATAATGTAATAATAGTCCTCATTTGAAAAGCTTTATAGAAGAATACGAATTCGCTGAGTGGAGTATTAGTAAAAATAATGGAGTTGTTTGTTAGTCTTGTTGAATGTTTATGAGTGAGCAGAGAATGTTGTCAAAAAAAGAAGAATGGGTGTTTTCTTGGTCCATTCAATGCTTCCCTAGTTGGACACGCGCATGCTTTATTGTTATTATATTGACAGATCCCACCTTAGTTTTTTTGTGATTGTTGGCAAACTATTTTACATCAATTTATCATTGATGATGTTGAGTGATGATGATTCCACCACACCAGGCATTCCCCCTCTCTCTCTGAGAATAATGTTGCGAATGTTACCGTAACACGAAATCATCATTGCATTGTTGGTTATTAAGGAACTAAAATGAACTCTCAGCTTGATCTCTTTAGATAATCAGGTTTGAATGAAGGGATGGTAGGCTTGTATGTAGTTGTAAACATGAAATTTCTTAGTTTCTAGCAGAGTCTACATTTATTTTTCTTATTAATAATAATATTTTTATATATTTTTTCTTCTACTGGTATTTATAATGATCTTCATCATAAGCATGGACTCAAAATTTTTATATATTATGCCCCTTATGGCTTTTTCAACAATAAAAATTGTTTCTAAGAAGAACCAGCTCGTTCTTGTCATGTCATAATTCACGTTTGCATCTCGAAAAACAAACGCCCTGAGTGAGTACTTACTTATTTGCATGTTCCGCATTGCAAAAGAAACATCGATCATGTAGAGTTGCTGTGTGTGAGTTTGTGAAGCGCCTTGTTGTTTTTGCCCTAGCAAAAATATTTTGGTCCATGCAAAAGCCACGTTTTATAGATTGTAAAGCACGGTTGACGGTTGTGTAGTTTCGCTTTTATTGAGTTGGAAACGTGAAAGCCATGCTGAAAAATGTCGAGTGACCTTTGATTGGAAATAATAAAAAGTCTCATAAATCTTAACTGCGTGAGCGAGTAGTTAAGATATTCCTTTGCTTGACGTGACTGATGGCGGTGTAGCAGATTTTATCAATTGTCACTATTGTCAGCGTAATAGTAAATATGTAGGTATATATGTAGTTATATTTATTATATTGGCATAAAGTTTTTGCCTGTCTACATAGGTGTATCGAGTGTACTTATATAGAGAAAAATGGAAAATAGTGTAAAGTATGACACTATACACGGTAGTCATGTGTGTCTATGATATTATTATTATTAAGTTTTAATTGCACTTAATGTGAGAATCCCAGTCATTAATTACCCAACCTTACTCTCACCACTGAATATTTTACACTCAAGTAGCAGCAATGCGAAACACATCGTCAAAGTGTCAGTTGTGTGAAATCATGTTTTGTGCGTGTTTTTATTGGAGGTAAAATATATATGTAAATACTTGTGGAATAAAATTATCACTGCTATTATTAGAACTGTTAGGATTATTAGTCTTTAGCTCTCTGTTTATTTACACAGTAGAAAGGTCAATGTAAATTAAAAATGAAAGTAAACCGTTTTTATATTGATATTATTGTAATTGTTCTGTTTTACGCCAAGTTTAGTTTACTTTTCAAATTACACCAAGTCATAATTGCTTGTCAAACCAAACACGTAGTTAGCATTGTACAAAATACAAAGGATGTATTCTACACTACTGTCATTTGAATTTGATTCTGTAATTGAAGCATGAGATATAGACTTCATGGGTGGATATTAATTGCAGACAATTACATCAAGCTCCATTATCCATTTGCCGATTCCATTTTGTTTGCTAGGCCATTTTTTGTCATTTCGAGTGGGAATCACAGCGTGATTTGTCGCTTATCAAAATAAAATATTTAATTTCATTGCAACTCAAGCATTCAAACTTGTACTTGACTTCTTTCTACAAAAACGTGTGTATGTTTTCTATTTGGTGTCGCAAGACTTGTTTTACTTTCAACTTTGATTCCTGTCATCTTTTGAACGTAATAAGTCAATCTATCGGTTTCTTTATAAAGTGCAATGAAAAAAAATTATCATGTACTCCAACATCAATGATTCTATTGTAATGATATACTATAAACACTTTAATCGCTACTTCACTTCAGCTACTTGCGTGACAACTGACAACTTATAGAATGCTGAAATTGCATAAAAATGAAAGATTGACATATTCATTTAAATGTGAATGCAAAAGCAATTTATTTTATATGTGGTACATACGACAAATGATGGAGCTATCATTGCTTGTACAACCAAAAATTAATCTCAGAATTATAAATTCACAAACTGAATTCGTTCCATTTAGAAAAAAACTAATGTTGAGATTTTTCATCCCCATTTTCTTTAAATGTCATCAATATTTCAAGTTGCTATCGCCCAGTTTACTCTTAACTTGTCTTAACTGTTAAGAAAAATTGTTACACGTGAAACATTTAATTTAATTAAACATTCAGTTTGTTAACTGTTGTTCGTGTGAAATTCATGTATGAATATCTTTGTTTTATGGCTTTTTTACAGCGCACGGCTGGCGTACATGTCCAAGTATTTGCCCCACCTGGTGAACAGAGACTCAACCTCGCCGTCATCGTCATCTTGGCCCAGTGGTGGTTCCACAAAGCTACCTTCAGGTGGCGCTCCATCCAACAATGGCTCGTCTACACCAGTCACGCAAGAACCTGCACCAATTCCCCCTGAGCGGCCTCCCAAGAAACCTCATTTGAGAAACCTTGCGCAGCAGGTACCACACTACTAACTCTTTAATAGCCATTGTTACAGCGTACAGTGTTAACTGAATTACAATTTCTTGACGTTTGATGAAGCGTCTACCAGTTTAAAATTCAACTTTTTTTCATAATGTGAAATTAATTTCCACAAAATTGGATAATTACATTGTTACCCAACAGACCCAATTAACATGAATAAAAAAATTATGCATTTTATTACTTTTTTTCTATAACAGGCGCATGAAGAGAGCAAAGATTCAAAACCACCTCCACCTCTGCCTAGAGCTCCAGTACGTCCTCCTACACTGCTAACTAATAATAATGGGACTTCTGCTAAATCAGGGAGTAATAATAGCATGGCAAGTGGTCCTCCTCCCATACCCAGCAAACCCGTCTTGCCAGTATCAAGTGGAGGAGGCATAGGAATTACAAGAAGTCCCTCGCCAGATGAACTACCCCCTCCTCCACCTCCACCACCTACAGAAGAAATGGACGTCCTTATTAATGATGAACCACTTCCTCCGCCGCCTACTGTTAGCGAAGTGGATGTTCTTTTCGGCTCACGAACTCGATCTGTGACTGGCCTGTAAGTAGACCCGTTTTTGTTTTCTCTCTCTGCTTCTTTATAAAAAAACGGACCGGAAATACACCAGTTCGTCCATTATTTTTTTAATACATTTTGGTATAACTCGTGTTCTCATTTCTCGCACCTACATACATACATAAAAATGCATGCATGCAAAAGAGTAATCTAACTTGTAACAGGATTTCGTTGCATTTCATTGTCGTGTGTGGACAGCAGCGGGCCATTATCGCTCGCAGGTCCCTCTATTAAAATGATTTTATTGAAATTGAAATATGCACGCACATATGGTAATCGTAATGGCATCTGGATCATTGTTAAAATATTTTCTGCATTTTTTTCGAAATTGATATCTTCTTGATAGCATACATATTGAAACGCACACGGGATTTAATTGTATTTGTCATATGGCGTTTTCTCTGTTGCGTTTAAACTCTCTTTTTATATGCGCATAGAAACAAACGCGGGTGTTGCTAGGTTGTTTTTTTATTATTGCGTTGTTTGCGATTCAGTTTTTTGAACTAGTTTCCTGCTGCACGGTTTTTTAAGAAAAATGGCTGATGTGGCGCTATGATGGTAATAATAATATTATTATATAGCTTATTTGCATCGTCTTATACCGTGAATAAAACAGCAAGAATGAATTCCTTACCTCATTTCCTGAGTGTTCCCACCATTTTGCCCCCTAATATTATTATTATCACTTGCCACGATAGAAAAGAAATTTGTAGGATTTTTCTTAATCGTTGAACTGGGGCAGTGAATATATGAACTCATGCGACTCTTCTTTTAGAGAGCAACAATGAAATGCAATTTAAAGCGGTTATATCTGCGTAGCATCGTTTCCTCCCCCGTACTTTCGTTAGCGTACTTTTTAGTTGGTTCACGACCACGACAATCATAAACCCACGACGGTGATGAAGATAAAAAAAAAGGCAATTTGCCTCACCTGCTTTCTTTTATGATCTTAACTCGAAAACAAGCATTTCTTTTAAATGTGGAAAGTATTTGTTACAATTAAACTTCTTTTTTTCGTTTTTCTACTCACCGTTTTCAAATTTAGGTAGTAACCCAAGCTTTACACGACAATTTATGTGTAACTTGGAATTAGAATTATAAACCATTATGATTAATATATCCAAACGGAACTCTACTAGTAGAACCTTAAATCGTAGTAACCTCAAGACTAAAGATGGAAAGGAATGAGAAATATTGCCAAGAAAAAATATATAATATTTAATATTTATTTACTTTTGATTGCAATTTATAGATTTGTTTTTTATGTGATGGACGAGTTTCGGTAGGAACATTTGTATATGTTTGCTACTGCGTTGATCTCAATTTTGTTTTTGTTGTCTTTTTAAAGTTTTTTTCCGTTGGCGTATATTTGTTGGCGTAAATCTAGGGTGATGCACACATAAATTCTATCGTTTTGTGCAATCTATTCTCGTTTCATTGACACTTTGTTTTGTCGCCGAGCATATTTTTCAGCAATTATGGAATCATGATCTTACCATCTGCCCCTTCTCCTAGTCACAAGGTTCATCCGGTTTCGCGTCATAAGTTATGAGCAATAATATTTTTATTCATTATTCACAGTGGCCAACTTTTTGGTACCAGAAATTTGCAATAAAATTGGAAGTGGGCAGAATTTCTCAATCGGTCAATAATAAGAAATCCCAAATGACATACATCACAACAAACAGCAACATTATAACAGTTAGTTGTAGTGGGGGCGTTGCATACGAATACACAAATGGCTCTAACGAAAAAGCGTTTAGGCAAACAGTAGTAACAGACACAACAGCTCTTAACGGTTTTAATCACCATAACTACTATCCTAAGCGTTTAGTTGTAACATCATTTAACTAATGTACTTTCATAAGCTGGATATATCGAGTTTCGTGTGGAACCTTTTATACATAAAATTCATTAATGACGCTCGTCGTTTCGTCTTCGTCGTTCTTGACCTTTCCATTTTATGCTTTGGCATACTTCCTCTTCCTGTAATGTGATACCTAATCCTCTGAATACAAACAATTAACTATTTCGTGGAGTGAAATGCAGTTTTGTTTAGAATGATCATGGCTAATATCTAGGTTTGCAGGTAACTGGGAACTCTTGTTAGTTCCCTTGCATTTTATCTGTAAATTAAATAGAGATTTGCCAGAATTAAACTCGTAAAACTTTTTACGTTACTCTTTTCATTCATTTTCTTTTACGAAGGTATGATCATGATGATGATTAACTGAAGGCTACTCCCACAAAAGAGTAGAAAATCGAAAAACCTATCTGATTTTTTTTCCTTTCAACTACAGCTTCTCGACCCTTTACAATTTTTCATTTGTATTTTAGATTCACAAGAGTACCAAAACAATGTGACTTGAAAAGGCATTAAAATGATGTCAATGTGAGGTTGGGGATTAAATACTGATCAAAAGAATTCTCATCGCACTAAATATTTTACAGATAATATTAAAATATCCTCGCTTCAGTGAGCGAGCAACAGCAACGTAAAAAGTAAACATGTCTGTGTGATTGGCTGCTGTCAAATAAATAGCTTTTGAAGTCAAGACATACAACATTTTGTGTTCAATAATCTATGGACCAAATATTTTTATGCTCTTTTTTATATAATTTTCGCATGTGCGACAATACTTTCTGTATATTACCTTGAAAACTATCGTGATGGTTAAGTTAAGTCAGCCAGAAAGTATATCGTTACTCAAACAGCGTGTTATTTTTGCATTAACTCCACACTGCGCTGTTTCACTAAACTTGAATTTGGTTGTCAATGCAAAAATGTGCAAGGGATGAAGGATGAGTAAATATGCGCGCATACCGCTTAAAAAGTCTATATAGGAGTATAAGAAGCAAAATAGAGCATGGCAAACATTTTTAACATATATTATTTCAGAAGCGATGACAAAAAAAACTGGCAATAAAACGGTTGATTGATAAAGTAAAAATGTATTTTATAATAGCTATAGTCAGTAGACAGCGCGCGCAGTCGAGTAGCACATGTTCTAGTCGCAGAACACTGCACTGGTACATCGATTAGTATAACAATCATTTTAATTGGTGAAATTTTACCACACAATTAAAAAGGGTTGCCCTGTAATTATACATAAGAGCCTTTGCATCTTTACCAAGAAAAAAACCAAAAAAGAGGGTTCGACCACCTAGAATTTTTCTGGTTTTCCGAATTTTGTAGTTTAACCATCAAGGCCGTGTAGATGCTCATTTAATGTATGTATGTATGTTACATACTGTGTACAGCGTTGTTACGTTTGTTATGAAATTGGGATTATCTGATCTTATTGTTGGTTCTTATAAATATGAGGTAGACTCTTGTTGAGATTGTTCTTACCGTTTGTCAGTCTGTCTGATGGCGACCACGGACTTGTGTAAAAAAGGAAAGCCGGTATATTTGCTTTCAAATCAGTCCCCCAGAGGAGACGGGGCGAGTCTTATAACACCATCTTTTAAACACTCATGATCAGTTTTTCTTCATACCTTAGGTCAAGGCAGAGCTAAATACTTACTGAGGTATTACCGAATGGGTACATCTCCTTGGGGAGATGTCAAATCTCCTCCCTTTGTTGCCTTCAACCCATTTCTTCAAACTTGGTATTTAATATTTAGTGGGTCAAAACAATGTATATAGTTATAAAGAAAAAGATGCATCCCCAGAGGGACTTTGGCAAGGGAGGTGTCAAAAAATTCTCTTCCTGCATCTGTGTATCTCCATCAAATGCTACGTTTTAAGCAAACAGCCAGATTTGAAGCGCGAATTCCTTACTCCGTTTGCTTGTTAAATGTATGATTAGTATTATTACATAGATGATTGAAGGCACTTAGGCGCAGGCACTGTTACCAATTCTCATATAAACCTTGCTCACTTCATCGTCGCCATATGCATTGAGAGCAAGATGAGTACCTAGAGATGATGATCAACGACAACTGCGTTCTTTGCCAAGACTTGGTTCGACCATCTTTCGCAAGAGATAGCAAAATGGGAATCAACGCACATTGTTTCAAGTGTGTAGTTTCACAGAAAATGGTTTGATTTTCTGCTTTGTCATTTTTATCATATCGGCATATTGTTCACTCACATGCACAACACGATACCGTGGTGCGAGTTGACTTGATTCTCTCAGCATTATCATCCTTTATTGCTCCATTGCCTCTTTGTTGAGCAGAATATTATGTCGCATAGCATCAGATCAGAGACCCTGTCACCCATACCATTCGAAAAATTTCACATTTTCGTCTGATCATTTTATACTGGTTGGCTGTTACTAGCGGATTTGTAACGACAGTTACCACCGAGTCACGACAAGATACGACATAAGATCTGGGTCATCTGCACTGTTTTCGTCGTTTCATACTAGAGAATTTGTTGCGTAAATAAAAAGCTCTTTTGCAAGTTATACATGATTATTTAGGAAAGATGATGAGCTGATCATAAAAAAGTAGGTATGTTTCATGAATGATTACCTGGCGTTTACTTTTTTTTTACTCTGAGTTTTGGACGGATCAAAAAGTTGGTATTGCGGAAAGCAAATTAAAGATGTTATAGAAAAGAAAGACGCTGATTTAGGCCATTAATACCATCACCGCAGAGATCATTTTTGTAAAACACTAAATACCAGAATGACTTGACAACATTCACAATATTCACAAAAGGCAAATTATTGAACATTTAAATGAATATCATTCGTTGCTGAAAGGCTTCAGATCATTTGATTTCAGGTTGCATAAAATTGTTGCGTGAAAAAAATGTTGCAAAGTGAAAAAAGAAAAGCTTAAGAGTAGGTGTTCCGCCTGCTGCGGACAGTAGTACCGAAAGCACATTATCTCTCTAATGAATACACTGTTGATGTAATCATTGCATTGAAAAAGTAATTTACATTCTGATTCCATAAATTCAAATGAATTGATAAGAATGGATTGATTGAAAAAATATTCTATAGTCTCATGGTTTAGTACCAGGATTTTGAGTAGCAGGTATGTATTTCAGGTAGTTTCACATATTTTTTTACGATTGTCAGCAAAATAATTGTACCTCCAACACAGTTCGATTTTATGTTTATGTTCAGTCATCAATACAAATAAAACTCCCTCACTTGTTAAGTTACTCTGTTGAGTTTATCGGTGACCATGAATGGCTTATCTTAATTCTTTAGCGCAACCCTGAAACTTCCCACTTGTTAAAAATGTAATGAATAATGAATACTTAAAGGGAGCATCATCAACCCAGAGCACAAGTACAGCAGTACCATTAAAATTCCTATAATCTTCTTGTATATAGTAATCGTCCAAACAGAGCATAAATACAAATTAATATTATTTGTAGTTGGCTGTTGTAAAGTGGCTTATCTGGCTGGCAAAGAAGCTCAGTTTTACACCTCCTTAGCTCGCTTTTAGATTTAAGAATGTGAGCTGATGTTGTTTTACTTGTTTTAATAAACTATTTGTTTTTTTGTGTGCTATCACAAATGTTCTCCCTTTAAAGCTAAAATAAATGTTTTCCTTTTCTCAAGGTTGTTCTGTACTGATAATCAAAACAATTAACTACAAATTGCCTATACGATCATTTGTATTTGCTAGTCATTGAAATTGAAAGAATATGCGTGTACAACAGCTCACAGCTATTATTAATTCTACACAAGTTGGATAGTTGCATGTGCAACAATATTTGCTTTTGTGGTAGTGAACAGTCTTAAAAATCTTACCTGTAAAGACGCTTGCATCATTACATCATTTTCAAGTGACAATGAAAAATGGAATTGTGGTTACTTTTTTTGGCATTCATATGAACGTTTTAAATCAATCCCTGCAATTAAATTTTTTATGGACATATTTTTATTTTAGAAAAAAAATATATCTAGAGGCATTTAATCCAAATTGCTTGCCATTATGATTTTTTAAATTCTCGCCAACTTTTCTGGAGTTGGACGTGAGATACATGAAATCTGCTGGAATGATATTGTACAATATGCAATTTATATGGAAAATGACTGGTAGCAATTTGACCAAAGTTATAAAAATTCGAAAGACGTAATAATAAGTATAGAGACAATCATTTTCATCACAGGATTTTTTTACCGATTAAAACATTCCACACAATATGGCGTCATTGAAGACAACTGCTCATGCACATAAATACCTTGTTGGACACTCGCACAATAGAATCGTACAAATGGTGATATATGAGATGCGTAGCACAAGGCAAACTTTGAAACTCTTTGAAACGCAGTTTTTATTGAGCGGTAGTTATTTCAAGCTGTCAGTAACATAACACATTTGCTATATGGATTCTCGGCTAAAAGTTTAAGGGAAAAATGTGCGCTATAGAAATCGGTATATGATTGCATGCTTTGTTGAATGGTTTTTGTGTGATGTGCACTTTCCTTGCATGTTGCATACTCACCGCTAATATATTACTGCAATTTTATATATTTTTTCATGTTATTATGCACATAAGAATGTAACCGAAGTTGCGTTGCAATATGTTTATCATTCTATCATCATGGTTGTAGCACCGTAATAACGATGTAAATAAGTATGCTAAGATATTATATATCTCACGTTTTTTTGTTTCTTTATATCCTCGTCTCCGTCATTCTCACAGAAATCATCGTCATCATCATCACATTGTCATGACAAAGTTTTGAGAAAAAGCGTGCATGACAAAGTAACTTTTTAAAAGTAAGCTTGTAGCTCAACTAGTGCATCAATCCTCTTCTCTCTCTCGCACCCCTTTCATTCCATCAGAATCAGAAACTTGAAAAAACACGAAAACGCATAATCAGCAGTGCTACTACGCGTTTTTGATTGTTGATGTGAGCGAATGAGATGATGTAGTAACAAAGAATAGGGCATTAGTGATAGCTGCTGGTCACAAATACAGCGTATTATTAAGCGGACAGGAGTAAAACGGCTAGTATGCTATTGAATTTTTACTAGGGTTTGTCGGTCTTTCGCCTCCGGAAGTCTGTCTTTGCATGTTTTGAGTGTAAAATGTTTCAAATTTTATTGTCCACAATTATTTATACATATTAAAGCCTTAAATAATAACCTAGTGACCGTCCGTAGTAAAAAAACCTTAAAACA
This sequence comes from Coecobrya sp. COE2, assembly GCA_027743765.1. Lineage (NCBI taxonomy): Eukaryota > Metazoa > Arthropoda > Collembola > Entomobryomorpha > Entomobryidae > Coecobrya > Coecobrya sp. COE2. Next base: position 23,639 of record JAHZMV010003732.1, read on the forward strand.
AAAGAACACATTGCAAGATGACCGAACGATTTGAAATTATTTTTTTAAAATACTATTTCTGAATTTGCATCCATGTGTAGTATCAAAATAACCCTTTGAAACGCTAATAATCATATTGCCCCAGACTAGAAACAGTTTAAAATTAAAGCCAATATAGTTCATTTCATTACCTTTGACCGTTCCAAAACACATTAAAAAGCAGAACTTCTTTCAAAGGTCTTACCAGCAATTACTCTGGTTACTACCAGTATTCCTTTGTTAAGTTGTGGCTTTAGTTGCGTTACTATTATGCCACATGTTATGCTCAATCATGATCATTATTACAGGTGTGTATAGAGCTAGATCAAGCCTCTAGTAGAAGCAGTAGCAACAGTAGTGATGATGATCGATCAGCATTATGATCTTCATGCTTTATACTTACCTTGGTTTGAATTCAAATCGAATGTTGGCTTTACCATACAGGTACGCATCCAACCCGTATCATTATTACTGCGTCTACTATTCTACCTAGTTAAAGTTCTACTCTAGTACTGTTGCAAGTTGTGTGCGTCTTCTTCTGTTTAGTCAGTTTTTACCTGCCTTACCACGAAGAGCAGCAGTTGTTCAGCTAAATTGTTGCACTCCAACGTGTGGGGAACAAAGTAACGTGTTGTTGTTTTTGTACCTTTTTGCAGTTGGTACACAACAACAGCCTATATACGCCAGTGAATGTTATACATTTTACAACTGGCAAAAGACATTGAATGCTAATGCCACACTCACTTCTTTTGTGTGCAGTACTGTACAACTGTTAATCAAATTCATCATCATAACGTCGTCGACGCAGTCATCATCATCAGTTGTTCCCTTGAGGCCATTCAGGCAACATCATCAGTTTTTTAGTTGCGTTCAATGGATTGGAGTAACAAGGCAAGATATTCATGCTAAATAATTTTTGCCCTGTCTTCACGCTACCTTGCAAACTACTATATCGTGAAGCAACTTCAGTTGAAATTTTTTGACAACTGTATCTTCTTCACGAATATAATATTCAACTGTCCGTCGTCGGAAAAAAAAGTTGGCTATAGATATACATCGGACTTTTGCTTTACATCTTACACTCTCTGGTATCCTTAAAGTGGTTGTTGTTGGATTCTCAGAGGGAAACACCTTTTCACGTTTGTCAGCGTTTTGTGTGAGCTATTCGTGTGTATATTGAAACTATACTGAAATAGTTGTTCTTCTCCCGTAAGTATTGAGCAGTGGTTGTTTGAGGATGATTATGGTGGCGATGGTGGGTACGGGTAGCCGGTAATTAAAATAAGTGAAATTATCTGTGAGTGCTATAAAATCAATCGTTCCCAACTTTTTTCGGGTTATTGACTTGCTTACTACCGAAACTTTAAAGTAACAAAGATATGCATATATGTTTTTCAAAAACGACGTGTGAAGAAACGGTTTGGTGGAAGCATGTTTGTGTGGAAGCATCAACCAAGAAATTAATTACTTTTCAGGGTAGGTTCACAAAAAAAAATATCCAAGTCATGTCGGTTGCCAGTTGCTGAGTAATTTTGTAGGTAGAATGGCTTGTGTATGTCTTGTTGTTTTGTAAGGGGCAATGACAAGAAGCAAAACAGCACACAGAGAAGAGCAATGAGTATAATGATATAATAGAAATTTTTTAAAGCTTGGTGTGTTTTATGACAAATTTTATTGTTTGTTTTTTCCATTTAAGTTTTCTTACGAATGGCTCTCCCATGAAAACAGAAAACATGCAGATAAATTATTTATATGACTTATTGTGTAGTTTTATTATCATCGCGAAACGTTAACCTGTTTTCAACTGTTGAAACTCTTGGTGGAGATATTTTTTTTACAGTGCCAAGTCGTGATCAAGTGTATATTGTCCAGGGGAGTTACAGTTGGCTTATATATCTTCGCACAATTTTTTTGCACAGTTACTTTACTTGAGCAACCATATCCGTGTGACTTATTCGCAATAATACATGTAGGGATATTAGTAAATTATAAGGCTAGATTTCGTTCACTTGCTCAATGCCAGTTGAAAATTAAGCCAATTTCATGATTACAGTATATATGCGCCGTAATAATGATAACATTACAAAGCCATTTTTTTAAAAAACAAAAAAAAAATGCCGGACGTAGTATATAAGCTTGACTTTCTGCTCTTTGTGTACCGCAATATCCGAATGCATTTTGTGTACGTGTACACGTTATTTATTAATGATACGATATTTTTTTATCTTTCACTATCATTATCTACTTGTACGTCTTTAGCATTAATTGCAGCCGCCACCTCTATTACCAGATTTAGTCGAGTTAATTGTAAAGTGAGCATTTTCGAGTAAAAAAAATCCTGCCTGCCTAGCCTAGCTGGTTTTCATATCACTCGCACTTAAGTAAATCGTGATTTTCCTAATGAAGTTGTATTTTTAGAGGAGTGTACTCTGAATTCTGAATACCTAATACCAAAAGATTGAAAAACAGCAGGAGAGTTAGTTACATCGTTTCTTGCATGTGGAAGTAAAACCTTTTCTTTATACTTTGATATTATAAATGTTTCCTACTAACTATGTTTGCAACATATATCGGTAGAAATTTTTAGTGGTGATACCTTCGAAATCATATTATTCTTTTACTATTATCATTATTATCATCATTAGCCCATGAATGCATGCAAACAGTGTGTCGAGTTGGCTGTATATACGAATCCCATTTTCTAGCTAAATGGATTGCATGCTAAATGCAATGAAAAGGCAGAAAACGCATTACACACGTCCCTAGTAACTGAGGTAATATAAAACCAGGCAGGCGCTGCGCTACAATACTTTTTAGAATTACTACCAACTCTTTTCGAAGAAGAGGGCAGGGTATATCGGTTTTGTATAAGTTCCTTTTTTGCAGAGAACAACCATTTCATTTTAGGTGAGTTGTAATAAAAGTGGTGCTTTTGCCTGGCTTTAACAAGAAAACAATACTAAACAAAGCCATGTAAGAACAGCAGCGCAGCAGCAGCAGCAAGTTGCATTTTTTTGTGCAAAAACGGGAAAAGATTTTGAAGATTTGGTAATCCGTTTTTAGCAGCTACACACAAACGACATGTTATGTTGTTATTGTATAAAGTCTTCTTCTGAAGAAGAAGAAGGCTGAAGAAGTGAGATAACTGTTCTTTTTTTCGTAGTGAAAAGAAGCCAACTGAGCTGTGCAGTTTTTTTAAACACAAGATAAAATGCTGCAAGAGAGTAAGTCATGCTCGCTAATTTTGTTTTTCATATGAGTTGCAAAAGATGTGGAGATTGAAACCTTTTATATAAAATGCTGTAGTTTAAAATAATATGTATCTCTACAGAACTTTTGGTTTGGTTAGGAATTATTCTTTTGAAAAATTGTTATCTACTATTTTAGTAACGTTACAATTAAAGTAGTCTGACAAGTCCTATCTCTATAACCACTGCCGTTATAAGCTAAATTCTGGAAAAAATAATTTCTCTTGATCGGATATGAAAAGTTTTTACAGAAAGCCGCACATTCAAATGAAACGTGTGCACCTGTTGCTATAAAGGTGACAGAAATGAGGAGTGTGTGCATATAAATAAATCTAAAAGATTAGAGAAACCATTAGAACTCACCATCTTTATTTTTAGCGATAGTGATGAGGAGGTCGTGTTGAATAAAAAGAAAATGCTAACCTGTTAGTTGGTAGCAAAAAGATATTTTTTGGTGGTGTGGTGTTGGTGGCGAGGCAAAATGCATGCATTTCCGTATCATAATTATGAAATAACTTTGACAACGACCCAGGCAGAGGCAGAGGCAAAGTAAGATAAGCTATACAATCACTTCTACTAACTACGGCCACACAGCAAATTACTACATTTTTTCTTTCTTCCTTGTATATATGCTACTCGATGACCTTATATAACCACATCGAAATAGTTAATAAAAATGGTTAACTGCGCTCACACTTTATAAACGAATGTGCAGTAATAATAATGTAGCGAGCAGTTTCAAATGAGGACATGTTTGTTTATTTATTTCTCTTGCAATTCAAATTCTATCCTACAAGTATGGTGGTGACTGCTGTGACTGTAGAAGATTGTTGGAGTGGAGTGCAATAGCAAAAATTGCATAATTTCCATATAAAGTTGTTTTGTGTTGAGCAGAATTGTTGTTATTATTACCAACTATTAAAATTATTACCATTACCATTGCTAATGTTATTATCAAGACAACTTGTAAAAATTTGTCTCACAGATAGCTCATTGTGCAATTATTTTTCTTAAAGCAGACAAGGAGTAAATAAATGTATTATATTATGATGGGTGGTGTAGTGCAAAAAAATTGAAAGAGACATTTAGCAAAAATAGATATATGGTGAACGTCATGACATTTTTCTCTGTTCTTTTAAATGAACACCCTAACCGTCATCATTTGTTAACCTCCTCAGCACTGAGCTCACTATTAGTAACTCACATGGTGACACAGAAAAGGCTAATCGGTACACAACTAGAATAAAATATATAATCAAATACAATTTTTCCCATGTCGCACCTTTTATGCCATTTACTCATGATCGACATTAACAATGACAAATTGGGTCTTGGACAAACAGAAATATATCTTTATCGTCTGATAAGCCAAATCAATATCTGTCGTTTCCTTTTGCTTTTTCCTAATTATGATTATTATTATTACTACTACCATCACTACATAATATATCTTTTTCTTGAGCAGCTTTACCGTAACCTTACAGCCACAAACAATCCATTTTTTCAAGTTTGACTTAAACAGGGTATACAATAAAAACGCTTAATGCTCTTTACATTTCGAAAATAAAAATATTATGTGGCAAAAAAATGGTAAAGAAAAGGATGACAAAATATAAGATATATAGAGTTATTATTACGATGCATGTTTTTTGTATAACACGAAGAAAAGTTGTGGATGTATTGTAAACGCCGCATTTATATATTTTGTAGCCATATTTTTTTTAACATGCCTCACATTTAATATGATATGACCATACTGTAAAAGGGTTGTTCTCATTTGACAAGTAATATATAAGTCCCAAACACTGAAAAAGAAGTACACGTCTGTGGTAAATGAGAGAGACCCACCATTATCATCAGTATCATCCTCAAAACGACAAATGCATACACACATCCGTTAAGCACCTGTTGCTCCTTTTTTCTCCTTCGCTCTCATTCATCATTAACCACTGCTACGACTACAACTGATGAAGTTGGAGTGCGGGTCTCTAGTCAGTTTAGTCGATTAGATCACCACAGAAGGTGTGCATTTGTCCTTGCTGTTTATGGAGTGGAGTGCAATAAAATATATGTGTGTTGTATTGTTATAGAGTTAACAGAAAGTAGTAGTAAAATAATCGTGTTTTTAGTTGTTTCCGTTTTTCTTTCGAAATAGTGATACCAGAGGAATCATCATAAATAATACATACATTGCTTTGGGAGTTATGATCATGTTGAAAGTTATTATAATGTCGGTATATAACTTCTGCTCCTGTTGAAAACTGTGAACTGAAAGGAAGTAATTACACGGTTCAGCTTCTCCTCTTGTTGTAAACTTTTGTATGAACAAACTTTTTCTTTAAAAAACTCTCCTTCAGTTTCCACTACTGGATGAAGAAAGGATCGTAAAAATTTTTAAAAAAAGAAAACTTACATGTGTTTGTATGCAGTTTTTTTAATGTGTCCGTTGTTGTTGTCTTCCCTTTTTCTTTGGTGTCCACCATTGTCTACCTGCTTGTTGTACATGCAACAAAGACAAGTAGTAGTTTTTTAAGGGGGAGGTGTTGGTTCGTTTTGTGAAACTTAAGCTATTTGTTTTTTGGGGGATGATGATACACATGTGTATAAAATATAGTGCATGTAATACGAAGAGATAGTTGAAATTTGGACACATGAAAGAAGAGGTGTCAGGGTGGAGAAACATGGTGCTAGGAATTGGATACACTTTGCGGATTCGGAAAAGGTACATATATATTATATCGATATATATGAATTAATTATGGTTTGTTGCTGTTGTGGTTTTTATTGATGATGGATGAAGGTCCTTGTGGATTTTCTGTCAATATACATTAATGAGGGAATTATAGTGTATGACGTGATGTGTGTGTAATGTATACAATTCATTAACGTTTTTTCGCTATTTCCCCCGTTTATCTCCGCATTATTATGATTATTATTACTTACAAGTGATAGATTAAAATTACTATTTATCTTCCCAAGTGGTGAGTAGATTTAATGCAGAGATGATGAACTCAAGGTAGTCATAAGGTGCATAATTAAGAAAACATGTTATGAAGTGTGATTATAATGTGATTTGATAAGAAAATTGCAAACAGCTTGTTATAATCTCCTCTCTTTCCCAGAGTCGTTTTTTTTGTAACCACGTCATAATCAATATGTTTTTCATGTGTAACAACAACATGCACACATATTTATTATGTGCCAACCAAAGTGCCAGAGACGCAGAGCTAGCCATATAGTGCCTTATTATCATTAAATCTCATCATGGGTCATATTGAATATTATAATAATAAAAAAGATCCCCTACTTGTCCTTCGCAATAATAGATTTTTTTTCTGCAAAAAAAATAAAATCTGCTCAAAATTGTATGTAAATTGCTAGAAGATTCTCTATGTATGTAGTTAGTCGTCATCATCGTCATCTTATGATGCGGCTGCCAAACATGCTCTCCGCACCAGAATAACGATGAACGAAGGTGCTGCATTTATTTTTCGCGTTTTTCGTTGTATATTTTTGGTTGAGATCATCATCGTCATGAGGCAACAAGACACATAATATCATTTATGCTCCACGTTGTTGTCTGTACGCCGTTGCGTTGCGCTCACGGTTGGCACCGGTACCTAGTTTCTGTCTGATTATTTATGGTAATGATGTAGGAATTAGCCCTTCAAAAATAAGCTTTCCCTTTGTTAATCTTCATTATTGTCATAATAGATCAAAAATATCAGAGCTACCAACTAACAAACATGGTTATAGTATATAAGTCCATTACCAAAAAAAATCTCTTGAAAATATGTTGTTGTTGTTAGCTTATTCAATGTGACAAGACACGACTTGACGTGTGTGTATAGAGAAAACTGTTATTTAACACTTAACCAACACCACATGCAAAAAAATATTCGAAAATATATTATTTATTTATTTTTTATTTATTTAAAGCATATATATATATATTTAGTTACTTATTGGCTAGTAACAATAGTGCACAGAAGTTGCAACAATAACACCTTAATCTTCTTAAATGAACAATGAACTTTTAAACTTTTATTAACTTAAAAAAGTTGCTTCTTTTTAATAACTTTAAAATATCCCTATGTCATTTCATATACTCATAGGGCGAAAATGTATGGCCCCAACTAGTACAGTTTTTTTGCATCATTTCAATCGTTTTTGTTGCTTGCGCTGTGATTTTTCAAAGAAAAATAGTTGTGCAATTTTTGTATTCTTGTCCCGTTCTACTTGATACGGTTATAACGTCCACCTACTATAATAAACTACCAAATTACCTTCGGATTTCCAATAAGCACAAAAAATGTACTCGGATGAAGAAAAAAATTAATAAAAATAAAAGGCATAGCAGCATCAGCTTCGAACGCAAAATAGAATTAATGCAATCGTATCCCGTGTTGAAGTGATGCATAATTTTGATCAATCATTCTCTTGTAAACTATGTGTATAAAATAAAAAGCTGTTTTCGGGGATGAAACACGTACAAAAAATAACATGCATCTTTAATAAGTAGGCATATTCGAAAAAAAAACTCTCTTCTTGCTCAATAATAAAACCTTTTTTTCCTGTGACATGTGGTTGCAGAATCCACATATAAGCATATAGACCAACTTCATTGTTTGAAAAATTTTTGTGAGTATTCAAGAGAGAGAGATTGTTACACAACCATCAACACATACCATCAGGTATTTTTCATGATTCAGCAGACTAATAAAATTTGAGCTGGATTAAAGTAGTACATTTATTTATTATTGTTGTAATAGTGAACACTAACACAAAAAAGTATGTAAATGTTATTTTTTTCTCTCTTGTGTGTGTGTGGAAAGATTGAATTGGTTTACATTACAACACTGCTTTTATTTTAATGCAGCTCCGAGGATCATAAAATTTTGGTGCACAGAGTATAAAAAAAAAGTTAAAATATGATGATGAAGCATTGTATTGGGAATTTGAGAGATGATAGGGCGAAATATGTTGTTGTATACATAAGTTCCATTTGGATAGGAAGGAAGCATCAAACTATAATTGAATGAGATATAGAATATTTAGCAAGTTATGTTATATTCACGAAAAAACATGCTTCAAGTCATGCAAGTATGAGTTTTTGATCTTTTTTATTCTTATTCAAACTAAAGCAAAATGGTAGCAACAGCAGCAGCATCATCATTGTTATGAATATTTGGGTTAAAAATAGGACAACGCAAGAAGTTGTGAATGTCTTCGTGCCAAGAAAAAAAATCTTGAAAAAATATGAAAACACCTAATGTTTTAGTAGGTCGTAGAGGTAGGTTTTTGTTGTCAAAAATAGTATCATCCACTGAAACAAAAAAGACTCCTGATGATGTGACTTTTATAGTGTAGCAGCATTATAGATTACAAATTGGGAATCTTGCAAAAACAGTTTAGGAAATTGTCTAATTACTGCTGTATTAGCAATTCTGGCAAAATCTTAAAATTCCCCATTTACGCTACAACATTGTTGTCATTCCTATTTCCAGCATGCCGTATAGGTATTTTCAATGTTCAAGTGACAGCGTTTTTACATTTTTAATGTGCAAGCTGACAAATTTTAAGTTGATCTGTGGTTGAAGATGAAATGCAATTGTAGACTACTTTCCCGACTTAATAATCTTCATAATAGCTTTCGCTACATAATAATGAAGGCAAACTTTTATGTCGACCCACTGACCTATGAAATTACATTTTTCGAGCAAAAGTAGGGTTAAAACTTGAGATCACGACTTAAATGAGGAGTGCTTTTGAGAAAGGAGAGAGAAAAGGGGTAATTAGTTGTGGATTATAATGGACAATCATGCATAAGCTAAGAAACTTGTGTTCTTCCTCCTCCTACTGCCTTTCATCACCAACAATAAGCATCGCATTTATGGTAATTATGAAATCGTGTTTCTAAAATATGAAAACACCTTGTTCCATATTTAGATGGATGAACGCATAGAACAGAGTCTGTTGCACAGACAAATGATTTGCTTGGTTCACCGTTGCTGCCTGTAAAGCTTTTAAATACTGGTCTAGTTGACATCCATCAAATCCACGTTTAGCCCGATATATATAAACTAGGCCTGTGTGTGACTCATATTAAATACGTCATATATGCACATTATTAAAGTAATCCACAATAACTTGGTTCATCTCTACGCAGTAAGGAAGTTAATAAAGTTAATTTCCGACAATTAGACTCTGAATACAGATTTTTGTCATTAATGCTGCAAACAATAAAAATTACCGGAAATTGTAAACTTCCAAATAATAATGCTGATTGGGGCACATGCATGGCAAACATTAAACTTTTTCTTTCATCATTTTTACCTGTTGCAGGTTCGTCGTCGTCGTCGTCTCATGTGTGTACTAACAAAAAAAATATTGAAAGTTTTATTGTTCTCTCTGGCTATGTCGATAAAAAGAAAGGTTTTAATACTTTGCCATGATTATACAGATGGATGTATAAACAGTCGCATTTCCTTCATGTTTATGTTTACTGTGGCTTTTGTGGTTCCTTCGGCTAGCAATTACGTTCCTTTAATGTAACCTGCCATATTCCGCAGGATTATCAAATCTGATTTCTAGCTCAACACGCCTAGTATTTTGGCAAATTTCGTACGAAAAGAGGTTTTGATTTTTAGGATTTAGCAGCTTTATGCGTTGAATTGTCGGATGATAGGTTCTGAGGAAATTGCTACTATTATTTGTACATAACTGCCGATTCAGTATCATGTCCAATCTTTCTCGGTCCTGTTGCGGTTATCGTTATCATGTTTATTCGTCTGTGGAAAATTTGTGGGAAGAAAATAAAAAAGAAGAAGCGAATATCTTATTTAGATTAATACCAGAACAATCATAGCGAAATATATCCTTTATGCAGTAGCAGCGGCCGTGATCATATTTTTTTCAGTTATAAAATGGAACTGTATCAGTAATCGACATTCATATTTTTTGCATAGTTACAGCCAACAAAAAAATCTTATTCAAGAAGGTAGATATGCTACATGTAATTTTTAGTAATGACAATTCATGAGAAGGACAATAAAATTTACGATGCATACCGTCAATGTGATCAAATATGAAATTGGCAAGTTCAAATTTCGAATTATAATTCGTAATAAATTCGGTTTTATATGATCTCATTAAGCACCGTTTTTGTATTTTCATATAAACAAATATTGGTTGTATAAGAAGCTTTATACAACGGTACTTTATAACTTCCTTGACTTGGATAGTTCAACTCAATTAAGATTTGGTTTCTCCCATATTTTCCAAAACATGCGGAAATGAAATTCGTAGAATGGAGCATAGAGTTGAATAAATCCTATGTAGCAGAAAAGTCTAAATTTATTTTTGATGGCGTAATTAAAATGTTTAAGTTAGCACACTGCCAGGTCAAAGGTGGGTTGTTGTAGGGGAAGGAAAATGCAAAATATTTACAACAATTGAGAATTTTAAATATGGCTTCTAGTTAACATTTTAAGTTAAGTAAAATGACTTTTATCTCCATTTTCCTATTTATAGCTAGCATGGAAAATTTTTAACTGACTGAAAACTTAAAACCGAACGTGTCTTAAAATTATGTTATGTGGCCAACGTCATTGCAAATCTTACCTATACACATTCGGTTCTTTTCACTCGATACTTGCAACTTGGATGAAAGAGTGTTGATAGCTATTTACCATTGCAAAAATTATGATGGAATGAATAGAAGCAAGATAATATACTTTTTTGTAGTATATCTTAAAAGGATATCCGTATGATTTATTTATTTAACCAAACATGATCATGAATTTACGAGCTTCATGAAAGCTGGTTGTTTGTTTTCAAAGACCTTGATGTTAAATCCATGAACGTGGTTACGCATGCAAATTTATGTTATCCAAAGATTTTATACACATGTTTACACGTTTCTTAAGCATGAATTGTGTAAAAATAGCGTTTCGTTACGTTACGACAGTCAAGAAACGACTGTGGAATTGAAATCACCAAGAAAATTGCATTGGTTGGCTTTATATAACTTTGCTTTGGGCGAAGATCACGAGTTAAATCAAATCATAAAAAAATATTAGCATGCAACGCTCATTCAGGTTAAGAGAAAACGTAAAGGATTGAGTGCTATATGAATTTATTTGACAAATTAATAAACTCCGTGACATTCATTTACTTTCATAGGAGTAGCTGTCTCCACAAGGATTCCTACATGGCCCAACGGAAAGAGAGGACTATGGGCTACGAAGGCCGCTACCGAAGAACCTTATCGCCATCCGGACTTGGCAGCAATAACAATAACAGCAAGTCCTCATTGGAGTCACCTTCGCCAGGTGCTTCAGACTCGGTAGGATCTACACGATCGATGACAAACTTGGGTGGTGGTGGTGGTAAAGTCGATACAACATTGTCACCGGCTGGTAAGTTCAAATATATTTCTAAGCACGTGTGTAAATATTCATGATGATTTTCCATGATCAACCTTTGATCTTGCATCATCATTATTTAATGTCGTCAGCCATTTTTTATGCGGTAGTCAGGTTCATGAACTGAGCATAAAATATATCGTCATGTCAGTGCATAAATATTCATTGTTCATTATTCTATTGCTACATTAACCATGTTTTTAGCCAAAGGTTATAGTCAACGTATTTATCTAGAACTAAAATATTTATGCGTTATTTTTTTCTTCTTCTTCTTGTTTCGATGCTCAAGTTAATATGGATTAAATTGCATGTAGATTTTCTCAATTATTTGAAGAGGATTGAATGAACTGTTTTTAAAGATATTAGTGCCACGGCCGAACGATGTTTGCAAAAGTAAAAGACTTAATTGTTCGTCCATGTTTTAGTAGCAAATTAGCTTTGTAAATAAATCACAATTATGTCGTGATGGAAAGGATAATAGCAAAAATATAATTGCTATACTCATACAACATTACTCTATATATTTTGAAGCAGATTTTTGCATTGTTGAAAGGGGAAAAGGAGTTTCTTTGGTCATTATGATTGTTATTTGTTGGGATTGTTAGTTACAAAAACACGTATACTTTCTTGAACGTTGCGCATGCAAAACTACAGGCTATATTATGGCACGACGATGATGATGAGAAATATAATGAAATCATGTCTTCATCCAATTGAACAATGTGACTCCATTTTACTCGCTGTAAATTCGTAACGAAAAGGATTGAAGCGTACTTTATGCATCTCTTAAAAATGTAATCACGTTCATGTAACAGCATATTGCCTACTTTAGTTTTTAAATATTGAATATCTTATGAAGGGTGTAGGCAGCAGTCAGTCGCATTTATTTGCATACAATCCAACATTTTTTCATACTTTTTATGAACCATAGATCTAAAGTTGAGATTGTTATTTGCTAAATGACAGCAAGTCTTGTAGTTTGGTGAAGGCCACTTTAGGGACAAAGCCAAAGACCATATAATACACTTTATGTGCATTAATGATTTTTTTAAACTTTTGCATGTCATTCAGTCAGACAACTTGGTCAAAATAAATGCAAATCACAAGTAAAAAATGCGCTAGCACTGTAAAAAAATATTTAAAAAGACATAATGTGTCTATTCGTTTGGATAGAAACTTGGCCCAGTCATCGCTCTGGGATAAGCCAATTTG
>JAHZMV010003733.1:0-15429 GCA_027743765.1 Coecobrya sp. COE2
AAAACTATTTATTTATACTGTTTTCCATTTTCGGTAAAGTGCTGCCAAGAACTGTAATAAAATTTTTGATTGAGATGCAATTTACGAAACTGAATCAGGAGTTGCAAATCTTACACAGCATTTTAGTATTGAAGGATAGAAAATTTAAACCAGCTTTGTATCAAAACTTAACGGGTTGTAAATTATATCAGCTAACATTTGTGAAAGCTTTTTGCCGCAATTCATATTTCCCCAATCTATTTACTATCATGTCAGGACAAGTTGTATACAACATAAATATAGGTCTATATTTTTGTAGGAAAAATACAAAAAGCAGATTGTGGTTTTTTCACGCTTTTATGCCCTAAATTAAATAAAACAAGATTTAACAATATTGAAATAAATACGAAAATCCATTGGCCCAATGTGATAATATATATGATTCCGCACTTTGTAATTTTTAGTCGCTTATGCTGCAAATGAACTATGTCACGAACCTCCAGCGGGCCACCAACTTGAGATAAAAGCACGCACCAGGTGAAAGTAATCTTCGTTACAACTAGGATCTACTGCATTGCAGCACAATGAAACTCTATTTGTTTGTTTGTTTCGCTTGAGAACACAACGCAGTGCAAAATATAGTGAGACCATTCAGCTGGCAAATTATGTTTGTTGTTCTATATTAAATTAGTTTTTAATCTGAATACGACATACAACTACCTACCTGAACCATTAGAAATGCAATCACTATTCCGGGTAAAATAAAGCTTATTACTTTTGAAATAGTTACCCTGATCTAAGTATCACAAACTCGTGACTTTTGTAAATTATGGAATGGGATTAACCAAAGAAATCTGTGTCAGCAAAATGGTTATCCTCACTGGTCCAGTAGGATGATGCTTGAAAAGTTGGCAATAAGTACAGCAAGGTTCAAGGATAATCTTGATTTAGTTCTCTTCATGCCGTGCCGGGCAAGTGCTAAAAAGCTTGTAGCTTCGCTTCAGTAAGCTCAGTAGAGCTCAGCACTTACTCGAGAGTATACCTCGGGTGAAAGCAGCTTGAATAAAGAAACACTGTGTTTAGAATTTTGGAAATTTATTTCTGTGAAATCGGAATGTGATTGTATTTGTAGCAAATTTCAGCTTTTCAGTATTTTTTCGTCAAGTGATTTTCCAAAAAATGGACGAGCATAGTATACCGTGGAATGTTACATGGCTGTTAAGTTTACTGAATACAACCAGGAAACGCTTATCAACCATAGAAAGACCAGAACTGTTTAAGATTCCGATTCCAATTACATTTTTACTTTTTGTCGCATATGGAACCATATGTGTACTGGCGTTGATTGGAAATTCACTAGTGTTGTGGCTTGTGTTGGTATGAAATTTATTTTATGATATTTTTTGGAAATTTTGACTTCAATTTGTGCTAATACACATTATTTTGCTTGCTTATATTTTAGCCTGTAAAACGAATGTGGTCAGTGACAAATCTTCCACTGGTAAATTTGGCAGTGGCAGATATCATCATTTCAATTTTCACAATTCCGTTTCAGTTCCAAGCCGCTCTTTTACAAAGATGGGACCTGCCGCGATTTCTCTGTCCGATTTGTCCATTTGTGCAGGTTGAATATTACATACGCTAAAACGCAAAAACAGTAATTCTCGATTTTCAAATTTAATGAAGTTTTGCATTTATATTTTATTTTATGAAGGCATTGAGTGTTCTAGTAAGTGTTTTCACGGTATCAGCCATGGCTTTGCTGAGATACAAAGCGGTTATCTATCCGTTTGAAAGAAGGGCTTCGAAGAAGACCATTTTTCTGTCTATTGCTTTCATATGGATCGTCTCGTTTATGATTGCCTTCCCAACATACATGGATTACGCGTAAGGAAACAATGAATATTCCTTGTAATTTTTATTTTATTTACATTTCATTATGCTTTTGTGATTATAGGGTCGTCTCCCATCGACTTTTATTCGGCAGAAAATTAACGACACAGTGTTTAAGAATCTATCTCTCCAAACAAATTCGTTGGCACTATTCACTCGGCTTGATTCTTACACAATATTTCATTCCACTGATAATCATTACCGGAGCGTACGTCAGGATGGGATTATTATTATGCCGGACTGAATTTCCTGTGAATCAGAATACTCTTCAAGATGCTAATTTTGAAAGAAAGAAAAAACGTGCTGCAAAAGTGATGAGTGGTGTTGTGTTACAAGTTTCAAGCCGAGTTGAAAATCCGAATGTCATCAGGGTTTTGCGGTAAACAGAATAATAGACGGGAAAACGCTAGGAATGTTTTCGAAATGAATAACCGACGGGCACAAAGAGAGAACTGAATGTGAGACTTGGAAGCAGCGTAAAATATTCGGACCGAAGTGGAGTTGTTTGTATTTTCTGTCTACTATTTTTTAAATACATTAAAGATTTTTTAAATAGGAAGTGATATATAATTGTATATATTTATATATTATTATGCATTTCAAAATATATGAAGACATATAAATAGAAAAATCAGCCAATAGTACGGCAGGAACAAAACATTTTTCTATTATATTGCGCAGTGAAACAATATCTTTCTTGTCCTGAGAAACAAACCTGATTAAATTTCTCCAGAACTATCAAGGTAACTGGTTGAGCTGCCCGTCAAGTTGGGAATCACCTGTGGTTGAGTGCAGAATCGAATTTTAAATCTAAAAGTATACAGGAATACACATTTGGTTTCGCTCGGCGCGACTGGCACCTTAAGGTCGTACCTGTTTTGTTATATAATTGTGGACTTTGTTTCCTTTGTGCTAATAAATTAAATGGTATGTGTCAACGTATATTCTTCCAAGGATAATATGTTGAAATGGAACCAAGGTGAAACTAAACATTCCCTAAACAAAGAAACCTGTATTCTTCATGTGGTTCCCGAAATATACGTAATATGTTATTTTCAGATATATTAAATAAAATATATATGTGAAAATCGAGATCTGATTAGTATTTTTGAATTTTCGTAATTGTAGAATTTCTGATTATGCTGTTTCAATGAATTCCAATACAATAAATTCTCAGTTCTTGGGTTATAACTTGGGCCAGACAAACATTGGTTCATGGACGACGTCTAATTCTCAGTAAATAACATTTTTGATTTAACGCATATCACCCCAGTGGGAAGCAAATAGAACAAGCATTTACCTTGAATTCGATTCCCATAATTTTTAATTCACTTATAAAATGTAAATTGTCTGAATGAAATAATGATACCTTCTAAAAGAATAGAACAAGTTAGGAATGTATTTTGTTAAGCACGACCTGACAAGAGGTGACAAAGGAAATGCGGAAAAAATTTATTTTATGGATGAGATGAAATTTGTTTTATTAAGGTTACACAAACTTACATAATGCTTCCTCAGGACAGGAATTCATTACTCAAATGGGATCCATCAAACGAAATAAGGTAAACCAGGATGTACGGTGCATTTCAAAAGTTTTCATTTCCTGCATTTAGGCACCCTTATTGCACTGCATTAAATAACAAATTTTATATGGTAATAGAAACAACCGGTTTGTCTAATAACGTTTCATATATGACTATGCAATAAACGCTTATTGTGATTAGATGTCAGCCGAAACTTTAGGAATTCTTGAGCGAAAATTGGGTAAGAAGAAACGCCACATTTTCCATCTCGGTGCAACAAATGATGAAGTATATTTTAAAGTATATTTATTTATAATATCCTAAAAGAAAACATTACTGCGTAGCTGATAATATTTACAAGAACTGCCTAATACTTTTGGGATAAGACGCATATTGAGTTTTCTACAAAAACAAGATTTTTCTTCATACCCGTAATTATATCTCCTTTGCTAATGATCTGAATCCTGCGTAGAAGTCAGTGGAAATGAAACAATTTCAATTATATTATATTCCTTAATTGTGAATATGTACAATTCAATAGGGAAAACAATAGCAATCCATAGGTAATATATTGCAAGGTCAAACTTTTACAAGGTTAACTTTAATATATTACAACCTTTCCTAAATTACTTCCACAAATATTAACGTACAACTTCATTTTGTCTACTACGTTTTGAATAAGCTTTAGTTCATTCTATACAATTTAATGATTGTAAAGAGGAGAGCATGATAGATGTGGTGAAAGACGAGAGAACGAGTTCGATTTTGAAAATTTAAAATAAATGAACTAAATTTATTTAATGACATCGCCACATCCTCATAAGTTATCAAGGTGGCTCAACAATGGATACGAACATGTACTCGTAACTGATTAAACCTTAGAGGGTTTCCATCCCGGAGGGCAGTTAGCAACAAGGGCAAAATGCCTTTATCCATGGATTTGTTCATACTGAAGTCATTGGCGCAATGTAACGATATTACCAACACAAAACTTACTAGTAACCTGAGTAACAAGTAACAAATTCAGCAAGTAAATTGGGCATTCATTCCAAAGTTAACATTTGTACTTCTTTAAATTAGCCCCACAATTCCGCATTACAGTTTCGAGAGATTTCATATGGTATGTATACCTGTAACACATGATATTAAATAAATTTAATTCTCCCAACGTGCAAAACAGAAAACTTCTCACAATCTTGTAACATATCCCTCATATTTCTTACAGGATTTAATCACACCATCCATATAACTTAAAATCAATTTATACCGACGTAAGCAAGAAGAAAAAAAACTAGCACATTTGAATAATTTAATATCTAAAAATTAGGTATTATATACTCTATTCTCAAGTGCCTTATTTTCTTCCAGTCATCCTTCTAAAAAAATTTAGCTTCATAGCATTACAAATATACCTTATACTTTTAATAAAAAATAATCCATACAACATATTATTTAAAATTTATAGCATATAAAAATGGAATCTAACGATAAAAATGGAATTGAAAAATTAAACAAAATCTTTAAAAAATCCTATAACAATCTTACATTAAATACTTAATTTAGTATTTTAGCCTGCACGGCTAAATGCTATTTCCTAATTAATACTGTATATTTGAATTATATTGATTTATTCAGAGTAGCTGACAAGAATCAAGTCCACTGCTCGCTGAAAAATATTAACACAAAAATGTTTCGCCGTGTCTCCATTGAAAGCAGCAGAACCATAATAGAAGGCATAGGGTTTTTGTGCAGACAATCTTCGTCGCCAAATTTTATATGGCAAGCTTCTGAATAGAGTAAGCAGTTCATCCCGTCTTCCACCATATATTCCCCATAAACTTTGCAACCAATCTACTCGAAGCATACGTAAACTGTCTTTATATAGACGACAAATTGGTGGCAGAGTTGCGAAAATCATTAAATATATCAAAATTGTAATCATTGACATAATAGTGTATACCAGTACTGGGAGTCTTTTCCAGCCCACAATAAACACCCACGAGCCAATTACCGCCATAATGAACCCAAGACACATTAAAATTGCCGCTATATTTCGAATAGGTAATAGGCCAAATTGAAGCAAACAATAAGCCTCAGTATACCAGTCTAAGGATTTTCTACCAGGCTTCATTTTTGCGATCGTTTTTATAAAGCGGATTCCAACGTTAAAGGCAATTATTCCAATTAAAAATATGATTGTAAGTGTACGACATGCCTCTATGACTCCACATTGAGCAAGTGCAAATCGAATTCCCACCTTTATCCATACCATATACGGATTTGTGGATGGGAATAATGCCTTGAGGAAGTGATAACATGGGTCGACATCGGTTTTCACAATAATTGCTGCCAGTCCTATCCCAGTTAAGAACAGAATTGCAATCACTCCACAAAGCAGTAGTCCAAGTATATCAGCTGTGGGATCCCGAAGTAGAAGCTTGATAATTTCTAGAAAGATGTATTGCATTATTTTGAGCTCAAAATAAACGTAATTTGTTTTCAAAAATTTTACCTTTGAAAACCAATTTGATAGCTGACATTTTGACAGCATATCCTTTCCTTCGCTTGTCGTTTCTTAAGCGCCGATCAAATGCCCAGAATCTATTTGTTGCACTCACAAATAAATCATCTCCCTGATAATAATTCACCAGATTGAGACCAAGCGGTAGTATAGTGAAACATGAAACTTCAAGGTAGAATAGAAACTGATAGAATGTAAGATTATTTGTTTGAAGTACCAGGTAGTTGACAATAATAAAGAGACAAAAGCAAAAGTGTGCAAGTATGACACCGTTTGCAATGAAAAATGGAAGCAAATTTTTCTTGCTGGTATTTATTATATATCGTTCCTCGCTGACGTTAATTGAAACGACGTGATTGTAGAGGAAGGAGTACAGCTTTTCGTTCAATTCAATGGCTTTCCAAATTAGTGGTGTTGCCATTTCGAAAGCTTGAGACGATTATCACAACTCTTATTACAAAATAAGAAAATATCTTCACTGTTTTGAAAGGTTATCTCTGGTAGCAAGATCTCAACTGCAGTCACATTTACGACTTCATAAATTGCATTCACCTAGGCAATACTACCCAAGTCAAAATTCAAAACTTCATCTAAAAGCGTAGAAAAACTAACCAGCAAATCAAACCAGATCCATCGTAAAATTTACCCTTTCTATGATTTTTAGTATATCGGCTTTAAATATAAATTCAGATTTTTTAGAAAACTACAATAAAATTCATTTTTAAAAACTTTCAATTTATTATTTCGCAAAAATATTTATGTATATTTAATTAACCTATCTATATCCGCGTTTCCAATTCGAATGCTCTGGAAAGCTGATATGCACGTGTGGAAACCACCACTAAAAACTGGGCTGACTTTTTTCCTTGTGCTCACAATTATTGTATTAAATACAAGCACTTCTATCTTAAATCATTCCGTCTTTTCATTTCCTGTCGTGACCATATATCAGTATTGATTTTGCCTTCTAAAAATTCGTTTTCAAAATGTTATATTTAAAAAAATACTTTAAAAGTATAACCTTCTCTGAATTTGGTGATATTAATTTTTTCAACAAAATACAATAAAACTTTTGCAGGAAACCGGTTGCGGAAAATTGTCGAGAATAAAAACTGTAACGTACGCTTGAAGCTTCAATTTACAGTAAATTAAAATTATTTTAATTGTCTTTGTTAAACCAATATGACAAACCAAGTTACATGGAAAATTTTTAATTAATAAATGATATCGGGTTAAATTATGCTAGAAAACGTACGGAACATTTGCTTAGCTATTACGATGAAAGTACATGCATTAGTAAAAATTGGATTTTAAAATAACTTTTAGCCATCTCATTAACCATATTTCGCAGCTTTCCCAGCTTACGGGACGGGCACCCATCTCCTGATTCGCTTGTTGGGTAACCTCAGTTCTGTGGGGACTCCAAAGTTCTAATCATTTTGCAAAGCCACTTTCAGACTTCCTTTTATTTGTCTATTGATATCTGTAGCAAATGTAATTAAAACCCCTCGTAGTTCAAACCGAGTACCCATTCAAAACTGTTCCATAAATATTATTTGATATTGCATGTACCTGATGGGAATTAGCAATCCACAATGTAACGTATTTATATAAACTATTTATAGAAACCTATTTCAAGCCGATCTCAATTTGGAAAGCATCCAGGATGGTTTGTAATACAGTGACGAGAGCACAACGAAAAATGAAATTGATGTAAGAATTTGCATATTACTTTATGTTACGTTTCGTTTTCTCATTTCAAGTGTCAGCAGCATTTCAAGCTTCAAGGCATCCAACTTTAAGTAATTACTTATAAAATGTGAGTTTTGATATATGCTTGCTTTGTTAGTATATAACATAACTTAACGATTAATTAGTTGAAAGTTTAAAGTATAACACTTCTAAAAGTTCAGATAGAGGAGAAGGGAAATCTATATAAATATAAACACTTTGGAAATAATGTAGTAAATTGATACTGAAAAAAACATAATGTTCAGGTGTTGGGGGAGAACTAAACATGATTAAATTTCAATGGAAATAATGAAATAATTTTGTAACTTTATTTGTTGCATATTACCAAATTAAATTACAGATTACTATGGAGAATATATGTACGATATAGTGTTTAATTAATGTCCACTTGCTTTTATTTGGCGTTCCATCGACAAGTGCCCACAACAGTCAATACCTGGAGGGAAATTATACACACATGGCGTCGAGATCTCTCAGACATTTCCAAGTTACATGCTAGTGTTACATTTAATTTTATCCATGCTCTACCATGAACGTTAGTTGGGATAAAGCAGGATTGAAGATTGATACAAGCCCAAAAATTTATTCTTATTTAATTTACTTATGTATAATTTTGGCATGGAGAATTTTGCACCTTACATTGAATTTATATACATGTCATAAAATATATATGCATAGTGATAAAGCATGAAATTAAAATTTGTTAAAAAGCCTAACTCAATCTTTCGTTATTTTACGTTGCCGTTCCCCTCGCTTTTCAATGTCCAGACGGAGCTACAGCAAACATCAGCGACTGACACTTCACTAAAAGCAAAATCCAAAAGACGTTAACGTTTGAAATTAGAAATACAACAACCAATCTTTAAGATATAAATGCAACAGAAACGACCCATTGTAAACGGTTTAAATAGGTAGTCGGAGATTTGGTGGTTAAAATTAGTATGTTTACTGCATTTGACCTCTAAATCACCTTGAGGTCAAGAAAGGTGACATTAGTTTTTCGTTATTATGTACTCATATACATTCCATATAACCGGAAATACAGTTTTTTTTAAATTTGACCCCTGACCCTGACCTGAGGTCAATAGCTCAAACACATTATGCCTATATTCGAGCCAGATATTTTGTCTATCGATTAGTTAAACACGTTTTCGAATATCTCTAACGATGTTCGAGTTATCGGGGCGACGGCCGGCCGGCCGGCCAGACATCCCCTACCAATCTCATAAGGTATCCAGAGTACCTCCGGCTACCTAATAATGAGATGCAATTTCTTTACAGCGAAATCATTATGTTTGCCGACAAAATAATCTAAGAACATGCTGTATTATTAAATGCATACATGTCTCTGTATAGATCAGACATGTATTTAGCTCAAGATTACGTGGTTTTGTATGAATATGAGCAGTTACGCAAAGCGTCAAGAATTATCAGTCCATTTCGATTTTGATTGCATCAACTTAAGCTTTGACAGATTGTATAAGTAAATTTGGCGAGGTTAAAATGACAAAAATCTACGGTTTAATGTAGGTTTCAGGTTTCATGCCGACACATCTTGAATTCCATCGAGCAATCCGTAAGACATTTAATTGATAAAGTGATTAGTGGTATAGTGAAAAATATAATTTTGTTCCGGAATTATGTAACAAACGCAAAACAGAATTTCATCACGGAGAACAATAAACTGACACGTAATACCATCTACGGATCTACTTACATGATTTAAAGCATGTATATTTGATTAGAAGCACTGGATTCACATTAAGATTGTTGTAAATTGTAACTGTGCGTCTGATAAGTCCTACATATGCATTAGGAGATTACACAAGCCTGACTTTTAGTTCAAAATATTCAGTAATGGAGAATTAATTTCTTGACTTTTTGAACTGGCATACCTGGCATGTGGCTCTAATCATAGTGACTGGTTGCGTAATAATTTTTACAAAAGCCTTCATTTCTATTTATCCAATTAGGTTGTAACCAGAAGATGATAGGCATCCCAGACTGGGAACGTGACGGGTAGACTCCTTGCAGGTTTATGCGTTATTCCGTTACCACTTCATAATGAATGTGATACAAATGCGTATAAACGTCATCTAGTCTAGTGAAAGCGCCATAAAGCCTGCAGTGCGAGCTATTGCAGAGCTCAGTACAAACTTTTCCCTCAGAGAGGAATCATCTCTACTGAAGAAAGTAAAGTGAAGGTATATTGAGGGAAAGTGAGTAATATTTTTGTGCAGTGGAGTATATAAATCCAACTAGTTTTTCTTTTGTTCAACAATCGCGCCAATAAAAATAACTAAAATGGAGTAGTCGCCAAATGTCCAGAATATTTCATGGTTAATTAAATGTCGTAATACTACTGAAAATAAAATAACAAGTAGACAGCGACCACCGCTGTGTCACATTCCCATATCCATTACAAGTTTGCGTTTTTGCGGCACACAATGCAATTTGCATTTTGGCACTAATTGGTAATGGTTTGGTGTTATGGCTTGTTCTGGTAAAAACGTATAAACTTGAAATATTTTTTTACAAAATATGAAGGTTGTCATTTTATACACACAAAATTCATTCATTTTATTGTTACCCCAAACGGCGAATGTGGACCGTGATATACTTGTTTATAGTAAACGTGGCGGTGGCCTATATACAGTTAGTAATTTCGATTTTCACTATTTCGTTCCAGTTTCAAGCCGTTCTTTCTAAACGTTGGGTCCTGCCAAATTTTCTTTGTCCAATATGTAAATTAGTTCAGGTTTGTACCGAAACGGAATTATGTATGTGATGTTAAAATAAATATGTTTAATTTGAAACATAGTCAATAATCATTATTACTGGAGGCATTAAGCGCTCTTGTGAACGTACTAACTCTGTCGGCAATTTCAATACAGCTATACAAAGCAGTAATGTATCCGTTTGTAGGAAGAACCTCCAAAGTAACTGCACTTCTGATCATACCATTCTTCTGGATTGTCTGTATTTTAATTTCTCTTCCTACCTATTTGGATTTGTAAGTCTGGCGTCATTTGACAACTCTTTACTACTATGCCAAATATATACGTGGGGTATTACATAAATAATGCATCACCTTTGAAATGGCTTACATCATAGATGAATTCCTCTATAAATCCGATGAAAACGATGGGTAACTCACGCTAGTATTCCATTCCCATCAATGGTTAGAGCTGGTAACATCTATCAGTTACTCTTTCTCAGATATTTATGCACAGTGATTAAATAATTACTTACATTTTTGTTGCGTTTCGAAAACATGGAAGTTAGTGGAACAACAAACAGAACAACTTCTTAGTGGAATGGTTTGCCAGACCAGATTTTACTTGTTGGTTGACAGCGTATTGAATCAATTGGTTATGGGTGATAATCACATATATGGATGTTATTGCAATGGTAAATGTACAAACTGCCACTACCTGGATGACACCGTCGTCAATGTTGTATATTGTGTAGAACCTCCAGTGGAAAAACAGCCAGATAAAACGCAAGAGTGTAGAACGAAAATAAAAGCTAATACTACATACTACATAAATTCTGTAAATTGTTTGTAGTTTTTGATAAAATGATGGATTGTCATACAAACAATTTTGGAAAGAGTAGCCTGTGGTATACGGCAGTAAAGGAAAGGCCCTTTGAATAATTCTGTGAAACTTTCCGCAATTGACATTTTTTTATTTTACAGTAATGGAAATATTTCTTTCTGAGAGCAGGACCTTCTTGGAGAAAAATCGTTGCGCTTGCTACAAGTCTGTATGGTCTACTAAATTCGAAAAGAAAAACTTATATAATTTAATAGACCTTCTGCGACTTAGAGAAACTTTGTAAGTCAAGGTTTTGACTGCGAGTCATTTAAATTATAATTCGCAGAATTGTTTAAATTTAATTCAGTCAACCTTTTGTCTGCAAACTTTAGAATATCCAAGGTTTAGAATAATATAGAACAGCAGTCTGTCAATAATTTTAATGCAGACTTTTCAAGGTCTGGCAAATCAGAAGGTTATTGCTTAAACGACAAATTATCAATCCCATAATTTATTTTAATATTATTTCACATCATTATATATCTTTATATATTTGCATTAAAATAATATTTTAATACTTAACAAGTTGAATAGTGGTAGTTACTTAAATTCAGACTGGTTGCAGAGGCACTGGACAAGTAACATATTATCGTTAAAGTCGGGAATCCACATTGCTGTTATTAAAAAGGTTATTTGGATTATTTAGTGAAATTATGCATATGATTTAACGAAAAACATAATGCCTATGTTTACATGTTTACTTAGAGAATTACAAACGATTAAATTTAGCTGCTTCATTTATTGAGTATTGTTCTACTACGCATTACACTATCATTGTATTATATAAAAATCGCTTCTGTTAGTATCCACTTATATCGTCTAATTATATAATTATAAATGTCTTGCATATCGTCGTGTATAAATGAAAACCGTCAAGTCAAAAGTGAATCGAATCACAAAGTCCCAAATCAAAATGTGGATAGAATGGTTAGCAACTAAGTCACTTGGTCAAACTGCCTTAATAAGTAAATATATCAACATTTTGACCGAAGCGTGATATAAGTCGCATTAAAAAGCGTATTAAATAGACGTCATTTGGTTATAATTAATTATTTATTATTTAATGGAAACTATTTTGTATTTATTATCACTTATATTTATATGTTTTATTTTATATTACATTAAATATTTTTATATAACTTAAAAGGTGATCAGCAAATAATTTTGTTCCAATTGCTTCCAAATTTCTGCATTTTTCTGCTGGAATTCCTCACTCTTTTTGTGAAGACGCCAAACATAAGCACACAAAAATTTGCATAATTTAAAAACAAGTCCTCATTCCTTCCATTTTAAATCCACCATAAATGCATTGCAACAAATCGACTACCTCAAAAAGTCGTGATAAATTTTTTTCTGCGACAAATGACATAATTGAAATTAAGAGACCATTCAGCAGCAGCGAAAATATAACAAGCACGTCCCCACTCATTCCCTGAGCGGCTGGTTTAGAAAGTTCAGCTCGTGTTGATCTATCTATCCCAAACAGCTCCGTCCACCAATTACTTAAACAAAAAGCATGTATACCCAATATTCTTTTGAGTACAAATGGTGGCGTGTGACCAAATAAATTGATTATGTATGTTAAATTTGAATACGTTTCCCTTCCAATATAAACTATCAGTGATTTGTTTCCTTTGATATCTAAGTTTCTTGATGTAATTTTATTTAAAACTTTTATTACTGAAAATACTAAAATTCTTGTTGAGTTACTATAAGTTAATTGGGTAGCAATCAAAAAAGTAAAGGAAATATTACTGACAAACTGGGTAATTTCACAACAATTCACAGTCATTTGTAAAGTATAAGTAATGCTTGCTGCATGGATGTATTTATTCAAGTCGGCGATGATGGTACGCTTGTCATGGACGGTAAGAGGATTGAATATTGAAGCAGCTATAAGATTAATTTAATTATCACTGAATTTCCAAAAGTGCTCTTAGTTAACTATATATCTGCGGATAAAACATTCACCTGGTGTGTATTGATCGCTATAATATAATTAAATGGCATTTATGAAGTAATAAAAGTTTCCATAGCATAATATTCAAAGAGGAGATAAATGGATCTTGTGTCGATAACATACGGAAGCAGGTAGCTTCAAATATTTATTGATTCTAAGTACATGAAAGGTTTGATTATATGCCAATATTAAATTCATCTATAGTACACATACTTTATACACTAATGTGAGATGTATATTCAATAGGTTTAGAACAAACTATCACAAGACTCGACCGGTTGTGAAATACGTTGAAATAAAAATAAACCATTCTAAATAGTAAAGAAGTAATTGATTCATCGAACATATTTTACTTAAATTTGTGGCGGTTTCTTGAACTTGCATGTGTTCAACTGCTACAGACGGTTCTTATATACGAAACGTGATGAACACTAGTATAATATTGCTTTTTCAAAAAGACAGGCAATTTTTTCAGGATATTTAATTTCAAGGCACTTCGGAGAATATATACGCAGACGTTTTAGTGGATCACAAAGTGATAAAATATGTAATTAATTCTTATTAAAAATCTTTACCCCAACTTGTGGTTGCAATACGTTACCGTGCCTCACAGCAATTGAAGTGTCTATATGAAACCATAATAGCCTAAATCAGTAACTGCTTCTTCATTTAAAACAATATCTAAAAGATATTACTAAACAAAGAGAGGAAAAAATACTAATAAATAAATCACACAAGGATCGAATCCAACAAAAAGAATGATGTGCAATTTTCTAACAACGAAATCTCTATACTTGCTTTAATATAATTTAAACACATTCAGTATGATTAAATGTATACATATTTCTCTACAGTTTAGATAAACGTATTTAGCAGAAGATTACGTGGTTTTGTATGACGATGGTCAATTATGGAAAACGTTAAGAATTAGCAGTCTCTTATGGATTGTGATTGCATAGCCTTAGGATTTAACAGATTGTATACGTAAATTTGGCAAGGGTTGCGTTACAAATCTCTAACGTTTCACGTAAATTTCACGACTACCCATCCTGAATTTCATTAAGCAATCAGAAAGCTTTTAATAGATATTTCCATTATCGGGTCAGTGAGAAGCATAGATATATTTTGGAATTTACGTTGCAAAATCAGGGCTGAATCTGATCAGAAAGAATCATAATTTGAGAACGTAGTAATAGCCTGCGGATCTTTTTTTCTAACTTGACGGATGAATGTGTGATTACAAGCACTTGTTTCACATCCAGATTGTTATAAATCGTAACTGTGCGTGTGATAAGCAAAATATATACATACCGAGATTACACAAGCCGGGCTTTTAGTTTAAGATATTCATTTATGGAGAATTAATTTCTTGACTTTTTGAATTCTCATACCTGTCATGCGGCTCTAATAATAGTAACAGGTTGCGTAATAATTTTTATATAAGACTTCATTCCTATCAATCCAATTAGGTTGTAACGAGGAGATGAAAGGAATCCCAGACTAGAAACGTGACGGGTAGACTCCTTGCAGGTTTACGCGTTATTCCATTACCACTTCATAAGGAATGTGATACAAATGCGTATAAACGTCATCTAGTCTAGTGAAAGCGCCATAAAGCCTGCAGTGCGAGCTATTGAAGAGCTCAGTACAAGCCGTTCCCTCAGAGAGGAAACATCTCTACTGAAGAAAGTAAAGTGAAGGTATATTGAGGGAAAGTGAGTATATTTTTGTGAAGTGGAGTATATAAATCCAACTTGTTTTTATTTTGTTGAACAACCACGTCCATAAACAATCAAAATGGAGAAGTACCTAAATATGCAGAATATTTCATGGTTAATTAAATTTCTTAATGCTACTCAAAATAAAATGGCAACCAGGCAAAGGCCACCGCTGTATCATATTCCCCCATCCATTACGATTTTGCTTTTCGTGGCATACGGTGCAATTTGTATTTTGGCACTAATTGGGAATGGTTTGGTTTTATATCTTGTTTTGGTAAGAACATTAAAACTTTTGAAATGGTTTCTAAAAGATCTGACGTTTCTCATTATATTCATACAAAACTCATTTGTTTATCGTTAGCCCAAACGGCGAATGTGGACCGTGACAAACTTGTTTCTTGTTAATTTGGCCGTGGCGGATATAATCATTTCCATTTTCACAATTCCGTTCCAGTTTCAAGCCGCTCTTTCTCAACGTTGG
>JAHZMV010003734.1:0-10314 GCA_027743765.1 Coecobrya sp. COE2
ACTGTCAAAAAACGAAATCAATATTTAAAAATTGCATTGAAATCAAATGACCATCCAACTTGAATCTTTTATTGAGATCACCAATAACCGCTTTCATGATAAGCTTATGAATGCTTGCAATACTGCCTAATTATTGATTATATTAAAACACCGTATTTATATGTATGTACACCGCAAAACTTTAATCGCCTACATTTATCCCTTCACATAACTAAAACATTTACCAAATGATTAATACTTTCATTCACAAACTTAATAAACGTATCTCGTCCAACCTGCAAAAATGGATACGCACTTGGAAGCGATAAGCTATTACATGACTTTAAGGACTTCAACATGATAACACTTTTAAAATGAGTTTCCTCCTTCCTCATAAACGGTTTGATCACAGTATTGGTCTGCTTAATAAACGCTACCCATGTCTCATCCGTCCGCGCAACATATTTCGACTCGAAATATTCGATAACGTACGTCATAAAGGAGCCTAGAAAGCCAATATACAATCCAGGATTTCTAATTACCGTATAAAAATACCTGACGATTATAAAGTTTGCTGCAACTGAGAGCTGCAAAATTGCTGCATGATGATAGGAAAGCGCGGGCGATGCCACTGCCTCAAAACACATTCTGTTGAGAATCTGATGACTTCTCAGCATTCCGATTAAAGTGTCAATCTCAAGGGGTCCCAACTGAGATGGAAAATTAAGGGCCCGTTTACCACGAGGAGGTTTATTGGGTAGGGCAACAGTTAACCAAAAATTTGTATGTTCCGCATATATCAGTCCGGCTATAATAATGACACTTGCTGTGTTGCAACATTGTAAAATGGAAAATAATATGAAGAGAAACAAGGGAATGAATCTGACTTCCGGTTTGGGATGAACTTCAAGTACTTCCACAAAAAATCGGTGGAGAGGTTCCATACTTTGCATGAATACTAAAGGAAATGCGAAAGGAATGGACAGGGTGATTATAACTATTAAGAAAACAAGAACTTCGGTTTTTCTTCGAGTTGCCTTAAACAAAGGATTGCTTTCAAGGAGATGGTCATATTTAGCTGGAAAGTAAATTAAAATAATTAAAATTAAATTTTATTAAAATGCATTTTAAATTAATTGTAACCCACCTGACATCTTTTCTTCCATGTCAATCATGCTATTAAACCAAGTGAGCATTTCACTTCTGGACTGATTCATTTTGAAAGCTATCCCGCATACGGCAAAGATAATGGCCGAATAGCCAAAATCTACGGCAATAATAAATGCATCTTGAACTGAGGTTTGGGTCTTTATGGCATGATCGATCAAGATATCCTTTTGTGATCCCATTGCAATAGATAGCTTTGACCAGAGTGAAATTAACACAAATAGTCCAAAGGTGAGCAGGTAGAAATAGTAAGAAATCCAGTTCCAGTGAGAAAACTGGGAAATGTCCATTGTCAACCTGTTGGAATTCCAATTCCAGCCGTAGGGCGATACGAAGCCGAGTTGCATGATGTAAATGCGGTAACCAATTAGCTTGTATGTATTTTCGGATATCATTTTTAAATAGGTTTTGTTAAGCTGGCTGAGAGAAAGTCAAGACAAGAATGAAAGTAGCTCATGGGTATTTCTTGAAAAGCAAGCTTAGCAACTCTGCCCACATACTTACAAGAACGTGGGTTTTTCTTCCTGTCCATTTTAAATTTTACAAGAGAATATTTTATTAAAGTAGAAAGTAATTTTACCTAACCATATAAAAAATTTAGTTATACTCCAGTGTGTAGCAAATGCAGGTTTTAAAATATTTTTCAATAAGTCATCTAAAAAATTCAGCAATTGAAGAAAATTAAAATCGGATATAATATAAAGAATTATATAGGTTTATATAATTTACCTTTCTCATTTTTACGCAAAAACTGCGTGGGTGAACTTCTGTGAAAGTCAATCCATATCTATACATACCTATTCAGCTAAATATTGTACACCGTTTCTTGGTATATAACGAAATATATGCATACCTACATTAGTAATACAATATTTAATTTGGTTTGATTTTACTACTCTTATATAACCAATCTCGATGTTCAGCTTTGTAACATAGATAGTCCATTAGTCCATTTATTTGATTTAATATAAAAGTAATAACTTTTAAAAGAAATGTGAGAGAGGTTCTAGAAATCCCTCGCCAGCCTTGTACATAATTCTTCTTAAATAATTAATTGTTTCTTGACCAGCTCAAAATCCCGGAAAATGTAGAATTCAACATGAGCATCCACATTTAATATTTTCATCGATTAAATTCATATAAAAGTTGGAATCAAATTTTATTTTACACACAAATTAGTCATAAAAGTGAAATGAAAAATTAATATCAATATCTGAAAAAATTTCTGATTGCTTGAAAACAGTCATTTGAAACATTTATGGGGCACAGTGAGAAATTGATACATTTACGTATATATTCTGTTAAATTAAGTTTGTAATTGTGATCGATTAAATTTATTTGTAATATCATTTTTATCCCCGAGGGCTCTTGGATGGATATAAAGTTTCTGTGAGTTCCATCTCTTGCTTTCCAACATTCGTATCTCCCCAACCCCAGTAATGTTTTGGTAAAGGACCTTGGGTTTCCGTTAAAGTTTTCCCATAACTATTTTTTTAGATCAATGATAATTTAATAGGATTATGATAATCCGATTATCTTTGGCTAAAAAAATTTAATATTAATTTTTATGGATATTCATACGGAACAAGAGTGAAAACACTTTATTGTCCACCGGGGTGAAATTCCTGTGCAATTTAAAGAAAAAAATATATAATTTACTTTTTTACATGATTTTTTTAGAATTGAAAATATATATTTTTAACCAACTTGTCATAAGGCCTGTCTCCCCAATAATGCGCTACGCTGTTAATCGTAAAGGCAAAATGAAGTTGAATCAAGTGTCGTGCCACGTTGCCCAAGAAAAGCTGAACAAATGTCATTTCAGGAAACAGGAGATGACATAGGTATATGGGAGTCGCGAAATAAGTAACGAATATTAACGGCCAGTAGTATCTGTAGTAAATGTAAATTGCAGTTATTTTTTTACACCAAAATTCTTATTTCCCCAGACTGAAAAAAAATTAAGGTGACATACTTGCTTTGAAATCGTACAATCGGGTCATCTATCAAGTCTTGGACATCAATAGTTTTCAATTTTGCAAGATAATCTGGATGATGAGGTTGGAATAGCCAGGTAAAATGGCTAAACCAAAATCCTCGTGCTGCATTGTACGGATCTGCGTTCGTGTCGACATACTAAAAAATATTTAAAAATAATAAAATTGACATACAATTCATATATGTATAGGATTTTCAATTAAAGCTTACCTTATGATGAAGTCGATGTTCCTACAAAATATTTAAAGAAAACTATTTGAAAATTTCATACGTGTGGGAGTACTTTAATTCAAACAAATTTTAATAGATTTTTAAAATTATTTTACCCTAGCCCATTTGAATATTGGAAACTGCATAATGGATGTTTGCAAAAGCATTAGTATAACTCTAAGTGGGAAATTGGCCTTGTAGGCCCTGTGGGTCCAGAGGCGATGAACACCAGCCGTAATCCCTAGGCCGCCAATGTAGGCGTACGTTGACCCTGGCAAAAAAAATAATAAATGGTTTTTAAACATGGGCTTGCGATATATTTTAATAATTAACTGAATTAGTAGTTTTCTTCTACAGAATGCTGAAGTCCAGAATGGAACGTGTCCAAAGGGCCATAAATATAAGAGATAGTACAATCCGCCGATATGCGTTAATCCAATGACAATGATCTGTCCAACGTGCGGACTTAGTCCAACGGGCTTATCCGTCCAGAGAAATTCGGGGGGAAGTTCGGTTGCAGAAAACCGCTTTGTTTTTTCTTCTTTGGCCATATTTTTCAAAGTTATTTTTTTTTTGCAAAATGTAACGGTCTAATAAAGTATAACTATCAGACTAAAATAAGTAAATGATGTTGCTGTTAAGTTATTATTGTGGATATTTTGTTGCAATTATAGCAATGTTTGCTTGGCCACGACTGAATAATAACCCCTATTTTAACAGCGATTAAATATGGCTTTTTCAGAATATTTAAGGAATCATGTGATTTGTCTTCATTGCTGTTTGGTAGTTTATCTCAATTCATTGTTCTTTTCGTTGACATTTTTCCTCATTCAATTTACATCCCGTGTTNAAGTTATTATTGTGGATATTTTGTTGCAATTATAGCAATGTTTGCTTGGCCACGACTGAATAATAACCCCTATTTTAACAGCGATTAAATATGGCTTTTTCAGAATATTTAAGGAATCATGTGATTTGTCTTCATTGCTGTTTGGTAGTTTATCTCAATTCATTGTTCTTTTCGTTGACATTTTTCCTCATTCAATTTACATCCCGTGTTTCTGCAATTAGTTTTTATTTGCACTGCACTTGCGTTTATCTTTTTCGCGTAATCTGACACATGCATCCTACCTTAACATTATTTTGCAGTAATTTGTAAATTAATTGTCGTTACTTTTGGCTAAGTAATAATTTTTGTATTGATGTTTTGTCTGATAATTTGAAGTAGAGTCTGATCTTCGACCTGTGTTGTCCTTTTTGACTTTCATTTTAAAAAGGTCACTTGCCATACTGCCATAAAAATTATTAATTCAATTGTACAATTTTTGTTAAATCTTTTCCTTATTCCTGTCATATTCTTGATTCAGATATGGATGAAATGATGAATGCGAATTCATATCATATGACCATTGACCGTTATTACTTGTACATGTGGCTAACTGCTAATTATCGTTTTTGCATATATTTTTAACTTTCATGGCATGGCTTTCCCTATATTAGTTTAATTTTAAACTGTAGTTATGCCTGTATCGGGTTCGGGTATCGTATGGAAATTTTCCAAAACATATTCCGAGCCGTCAATCAATAAAATGAAACATGACTATTGTAACCACACACAACACATTTGAAATTTTCATAGATCCAGTACCCAGTAACGGAACTCTAAAATGTAGCGTCTACATCACCGTCACCCCGCATATCATCCTATTTCCGGTGTCATTGCCCTGGCCAGTTTGTTCAAATCAAATCTAGTAGCTAGCTCAGCGTCTGCAAATAATGACTGACATCTTGTCTAATAATCTTGACTAGAGGAAAGGGTTAAATTAAATTCCTTTACATAGCCTTAATAAAATAAGTACAAAATAATGATGCTTATGATTATGACGGGAGCATGATTTCATTCACGGTTTGATATGTAGCATACCCGCATAATAGTATGTAATGTAATGTCTCTAGACATTTCCTTTTGAAATTTCAACCTGAAACGGTGACAGAACCCGAAAATTTGCTTTTGAATCATAACTTATGATAGCGTCCATTAAACTCATTTCTCATTTCAAAATCCGGGCAATGCGAGATTTTTTTGTGCAAAAATTCTGCTGAATGACACCACACACAAAAAACGTTCCGCAGCGCAAATTTCAAGAAAGTCAAGCAGCAGAAAACGTTTTGAAACTTGCATAATAAATACGTTTTGCATACACTTGTTCAATGTAACGTATTCAAATTCAAATACGTTTTTATTTCGTTGTGGTTTGAAATTTGAATTGTCCATACTAATTTGCATAATTCTAACTTGCTTAAATTGCACTCTCAAAAACTTCGGATGAACCGGACGAAAACGTCGAGTTTGTTCAACTTTTTGTCAGCCAGCAGTCAAGTTGCAATTGTTCCGTCGTGTCCGGGTCGTTGACCGGTCAGCAAATTCAAGTCAGTGCCCGTGCCCAGTGCACTTTGCACTTTGGAGAATTGTAGTTCCGTTAGCTTGTAACTTTAATTGCCGTTCTGACATTTAAAAGTGAAACAGTTAATTAGAGGGATTGTCAGTTAAATTGTTGATTTTTTAATCATTTAAATCTGTTTGTTTGTCGTATGTAAATAGTGTGGAAAGATTGAAGGTAAATTAGTTAACTGGAGACGGAATTGGTGAATTGAGTTAGCTATTTTGTAGTAATTTTCCTTAATGTTATGTAATGTCATGTAGGTAGCTATTATAATTATTGTGTAATTGTTGATGTTAATTTGTTGGTGAGTGTAATTTATCTATTTGAACTGTTTGCTATTTTCAGGTGTTTTCGAACGAGAAAGGAGAATCGGGTTATCATCAGCATCCATTTTTGCTTGCAGTAACCAGGCAAGGAAGTTTAAATGGCGGAGGGCTGGAGAATATTTAGGCTGGACGATCTTCTTTTCCAGGTATTTTCAAAGTTCTAGATTATTAATTAATAATTAGGATTCCTAATTTAGGAATGAAATGGGTAATTAGGAAGTTTTGTTTGATTATTACTTTGTATGTCTACAGCTTGAAAATGAAAGAGGTCGTTCTGGAGGGTCCAGTAGTAGCAGTTCTGAAGATGAGGATTCAACGGCAGCGCCTGAGGTGACTTCTCCCACTGCTGATAATCAAGGGGTTGATTCCTCTCAGGTGAAGATTCTTCTGGAGAGTGTGAAAAATGCGGACCTGAAAATCCTCAGGAAGACTGCTGAAGCCGTGAAGGAGTTTTTATTGCCGGCGGATAAGAAACCACGAGTGAAGAAGCTCATGGAGTCAAAGGACCTTTTGCCGTTTTTGGTGAAATGTTTGAAGGCTACATCTGACTGGTAAATGGGCACCTGTTTGAAATTAATTAATTTTGTGCAATATTTATCGACAAACTTTTAATGATCCGTTTTTACTCTAATTTTTTTCAGTGCCTTTTTCCAGCAGACTGCTGCATGGACGTTGGAAGTAATTTTGGAGACCAGTAAGGACCTGCACATTAGTAAAATCGGTGGATCAGAAATCGGCTCTTTACTTGTAAATGCTTTGGCGTCTTCTGATCTTGATGTCCTTAATAGCGTTACCTCTACGTTGAGTAAGTATTCATAAAACTATAAAAATGTGATTACCTCCATCCATGCGTTATCAATTCAGCATTGACTAATTTGTGTTCATTTTGTATTTTCAGGCCTTCTTACATTTTTCGGTGGCCCTGGACTCCGAAGTAAACTAGTTTCCTGGAATATTCTCAGCGCGCTAGCAAATCTTCTTAAAAACAATCAAAATCTGACCGAGGATATCCTCATTACTATTAACCGTGTTGTCAGCAACTTAACTTCTCCAAATATGCGGGACCTGATTTCTCGGCATGGGGTGACGGATGCTATGGATCTCATGCCACCTACAAGCGTCATAATGAAAGCAATGCCAATCATTTCACTCCTTTTGGACACCAACAATGATACTGTAAGAATTTCATACTGGAGTTGCTCTGCTTTTCGAACAATGAATGGTGATAATAATGAATACAATTAATGAATGATGCTTTTTCATTAGATTCGACGGAAAATGCTGTGTAGCATCTGCGCGTTAGTGGTCGCTCTTGATGAAATTGGACCATTTGTCGAGCACGGATTTTGTCCCAAACTGGCTTCATACACAAGTTATTCAGAGGAAAATGTAAGTACAATGCAAATATTAATTTTGGGTGGCAACAACACTCCGCTGGAAACATATTCCAACTACACATGTTACGATAGCAATTTAAAAAATGTCTATGTCATTTTTGTAGGTTCTTGTTGGTTTGGTAACAGCCATTGGATCAATCGCGGCAATGGGCGTTGATGCGCTCCTGGATTTTTTGAAAGCTGTGGAATCCAAGGACGGTTTAAAGGATATTTGGAAATGCTTTGGATTGGAAGCTACAACACACAATTTGGAGAATGATGGTGTAAGCGCTTTAATTATTACATTATTATTTTATTATTTATTCATTCATTAAAGTATAGCGATGCCCACATTATAAAAAAATATTTTATTTTTTCAATACACACAGGCTTTGGTGGAATTCCTGGAAACTCTGGACGTACTGGTTTACAAGGATGGTCCGGAGAACGCCGTTACAAATACCGTGATCCAATCTGGATTAGCTGATGGATTAGCCCTGACTTTGAAAAAAAATTCGTGTCATCGAAAGTTTAAGTGCTTTGCCATGTCGATCCTAGGAGGATTATGCTTTTACAACAAGGAAGTACCCAAAGCTCGGCAACAAGTAATTGCCAACATGGGAATTCTTCGGAACGCAATCCGCTTCTTGGAATCGGAAAATCCTGCAGCCGTAGACGGTGCCGCCACGGTTATCGCCATGCTCCTGGATAGCAGCCCGGAAAGAAGGGAGGAAGCCTTGAATCTAGGCTTGCTATCAAGTTTGGCCAAGGTTGTACAAAGGAAAGTGACAAAATGGGTGTTTAGTTATTCTCGTGGAGGAAAGGATGTGGTGTTAACGGTCAATAATCAGATTGCCATTCGAAGCGCCATTAAAGCGCTCAAGAACATTGTCAAAGCTGAACCTAGACCAGCCATCCCCACTCTTCAGCGCATTCTCAAGACACTGGTCAAGTTCCTCAGTTCCAATGTTGAGAATACTGAAGATAATTATGAAGTAAGCTTTACAACAACAGATTTTAATTTTCATTTAATTTTAATGATTTATTTATATTACTAATTAAAAATTGTTTTTGTTTGTGTGCAGATTAAAGCCAAAGCTATTCTGTGCATTGCGGAATTTGTCGAGTGTGCAGATGGGAGGAAAATTTTGTTCGAGAAGCCAAACATTGTTAAAAAGCAACTGGATTTTCTGGATGTTGGTGACGAGCCAGATTTACAATTTGCAGCTTTGGAACTCATCCGGAAAGTTTTCTTACGTGGGGATCCTCAAAATCGGAAGAGTGTTTGGGAAATGGGCGTACTCCAGCGTTTTGATAAGCTGCTAAAGTCTGAATATGAAATAATTCAAGTGGTAAGTATACAAAACTTAATTTGGTTATAAATTAATTAGCCAGTTTTTAATATTCTTTAAAATAAATGTAACGGTTTTGTTTGTGTGATTTTTAACAGAAAACACTTGCATGCTTGATGCTGTTTCTTAACCAAGAACAACTCACCGCCGCCCAACGTGCAGCTATTGTTAAGCTCAAACCAAACGTATCAAAAATAATTAAAAAGGTGAAATATTTATTTTTACAATGAAATTACTAAGCAGGTTGTTTTGTAATTTTAGGAATGATTAATGATTGTTTTTTTCTTTTCTTCCAGAAAAATTCAATCACAAGGGAGCTGGCTCGATCAGTGTATCACAAGATGACGGTTAATTGAATTTTGAAACTTTGTACTTTGCTCCAATAATTATTATTTTACTAATTTTTAATAATTACTCGCAATTATTCATTTCTTTCATTTTCGATGATTTTCATTAACATTTCACTCCTTCTAGTGGTGTGTATATACTGTATAGTTTAATATAATTATTTTAAAATGTTAGGCTATTCAGATCTGAATCTTGTGTACTTTGTAAATTAAACTGTTCATAATTAATTAAATATAGAATAATTCCAAACTGTATTGTACGCTTACTAAATTGTACAGTACACAATAAATATTTTTATGAATTTGATAACTCAGTCAATCGGATCAATAGAATAAAATCAATAAAAAAATGTATAAATCTGTAAATGACAGTTAAAATCGCGCTTTACCGTTTTGCATCGTTAATTTCTGTTTTTCTTTAGCTAACTATACACTCAGTAATAAAATGCCGTTAAAACTTGAAACGTGTGCGTGGGTGATGGCTTGGCTTTTATAAAAATATTGTTTGTTGCTGTCTGGTGAAATGGGAGGAGTTGAAATAGATGCAATCGCAATTCGCAAAACTGTAGATAAATGCGTGTTTTTATGAACGTTTAGCTAGGCACGTGGTAAAGAAACTTTGAAAAGTGTTTGGAAAGAATCAATTAAATGGACTGAAAATGGAAAGGATGATAAAATCTCTCGAAACTAAATATTAATCCTACCCATTAATTATCTACTGAAGACCTACACCATTTTAAAGAGCCATTTTTTTTAAATTGACGGTTAGCAGTTTAGCAGCTTTTCCAACCATTCATGAAAATGTACAACTACTCGGGTGTTATGAGAACTCCATCTACCTACCTACTTAAGCAATTTTAATGTTATTTAGATGATAATGATGCCTTAACTAATAGAATGTTCATTAAAAAACTAAATAAATTACAACTAATTAGTGAAAATAAGCCAACTGATAACGAATCTCATTAATTTTTTACATCATAAAATACAAATCAATTATACATTTTATTATACAAAATGAACCTGAAAATTACACAAGTTACTGTAGGATACAAAACTGATTTATACAGCAGGTCGGTTTGTTGAAATAAACCACTTGAAAGTAGGTGCCTGAA
>JAHZMV010003735.1:0-42074 GCA_027743765.1 Coecobrya sp. COE2
TTTCATAACCTTGTAAAATATAGGTGAGCCAAGAGGGATTTTCTCTTTTCTCAATTATTCACTGTTTACACATTTCACTCATTTGCTGATATGCATAAGCATCCCTTCTCATCGTAAACAACTCCAGAAAAAGGAAAACAAAGCAAATTCTTTGGGTGGCTTTATTTTTCATTGCCCCTTTAAATTTTATGCTTATGAAATGGCCATAATAAATGCGAACCTGCCGGGAACTACTTGACCAACGACAGATAATCTTTTTATTTTAGCTTTCGTTCTTTATCGTTCTTTTATCATCCATAAATGTATCAACTTGTTTGATGTCCGTGCTGTATCATTGTCTTCATATCTTTATCTATTCACGTATACATAAAACATTTCTTTTGTGGTTGACTCTGTATAGTTGGTAGTGGCTGCAGGGTAGTGAGGGGGAGACAATAAACAGCTTACAAAGACTGTCTGCCACTGAATACTGTTTGTAATCAATTTCTATCAAAACAAAGATAGCCCATGGGAGTTTATATAAAAATATCAGATTCCTGTACTTCCGTCAAAATGGCATTTCTATTGGAATTTAGCCCGGCAGCACACATAGTCAACACAATGGCTGCGTTCCTTTCGTTCTTTGTTGCAAAATAAA
Organism: Coecobrya sp. COE2; assembly: GCA_027743765.1. Classification (NCBI taxonomy): domain Eukaryota; kingdom Metazoa; phylum Arthropoda; class Collembola; order Entomobryomorpha; family Entomobryidae; genus Coecobrya; species Coecobrya sp. COE2. The sequence continues at coordinate 638 of JAHZMV010003735.1, forward strand.
TATATATTTGTACATACCGATTTTCACCGTAAGCATCGGCAAATTATAAAAAGAAATATTATTCAAACGATTAATTCAACAGATTCAAAGCAAAATTCCATGAAAAATTATGAAATATTAGGATTTGCGTGTTGGACGCAAATTACTAACCATTATCAATAGCTTTCTGTTTCGGTTGCCTTTTTATGACGGAAATTACCGAAAATCTATCATCTACATTAGTCACTCCAAAATGTAATGCGTGCGTACCTCGATGATTAACGTCTTAATACTTCCATTTCTTACTCACATTAACTCCACAGGCAGCCATACAGCACACCATTGTGGGAAGTATAACATGTACACCTAAGTTACCAAGTTATTAATGAGTAACAAGGTAGTAGCTGTCTAAATTCTTTACCTTTAATGAACTCGCAGCTATAACGATGGTTGACGTAACACTTTCTGTCTGCTTGCATCAACTCAAGGGTAAATTGCTGTGGCTATCAAAGACCCTTTATCGTAAGAAGACCAAAAGAGCAAATGTTGATAAGTCATGGTAAAGAAGAAGGAGGGTAAAATAGAAAGTAATAAAGAAATTAAAGGGAAGGCCCATTGCCACTACACCATCGCCTACTATACAAATGACTGTTTATGTTGCACAAGTGACTTGTGCATTTAAGACAGGAAACTTGTGCAAAATGGTAATAACAACAATAATAGGAAAAATTTTAACAGTAAAAACAGACATCGTGCAGGTTGAATAATAGTAAAAGCACTGGATATGGTATCGTCACGTCATCGTCCTTGGTTGCTTACAGACATGTTTTCCCTTTTCTACCACTCGTGTCCTATCGTTCTTCTAATCATCATGATTTTTGCGAAGAGAAAACAACAAAGGAAAAAAGGACAAAAGCGATGGCATAATAATCTTTTCTATAATTACGGTCGGTGTGGCATATAATAGAAATATATGATATTCAAGGAATATTTTCGCTAGGCTTAGCTGACAGGTTTATGTATGAGGTTTTTCTGTTTGTCTAAGCAGAAATGGTTTGGGGCACAAAACTCGAATAAAAGAGAAGTCATTGTCGTCGTCATCATCATCTAGAAGAAACATAAGAAGCATTAAGCGCTTCTGCTGCCCAACTGAAGTCATCAGACAGCAGAAAACATTTATTTATAGGCTCATATATGATTATTGTACAAGTTTCTTTGCAATATTTTGATATATATATGTATTTTGGTAGGTACATGTTAAATGCACGCTGGCGTGGATTAGAAGGGAAAATAAAAGAAGATAGTGAATGCCTTACTTCTTGTTACTGCTTTTTTCATTCTTTATACCACATATGCTGGTGTGTTGTAAGCATGTGGTGTACGCACAACAGCACAAACGACGACGACTACTTTATGATGTTTCTAGTTTTAACAGAGGGAAAGGTAGCGAGTGAATCGTAGAAGTGGCGGTGATGGTGGTTTTCGTTTTAGGTCAGAGAGAACCTTATGTATGTAACAGCAACAGTACGTACGTAGGGCTAGGGCTGTGTATGAATGTAGTTTAAGAGAAAGTAGAAAAGAGAAATTAGCTTTCCATTTCGCTGACTTGCCTGCAAAACTCCTTGCCTTGTTCACTCTAGTCGCTCGTGCCTGACTGCTCTATCCAGAACGTAGTAGCATTTTCCTCCGCTCTTCTTGTCGCTCTCTCATATTTTCGTCTAATGAGCCACTGTCTCCGTTAGTGTTTAACATGGTTCCGATCTGGTTGGCTAAGTACATTTTATCGTCTCTTTCTCTCATCCTCTATTTTCTGATGATATGACTCCAAAACGTGCAAATAGATAAAGCATGTTGAGAGAGAGAGACAGACAGACAGAAAGTCAACGTGTGCGATCGTGCTCCTATAGTAGTACAGGCAGAAGAAGCAGGACATTGTAACATTGTAATCTTTTTCACTTTTCTTTGTGACCGACTGACTTGCCATAATAAGAGCATCATTATCATCGTTGTTGTCGCCGCCATCGTATGAGTGAATTGAATGAGTGTAGTAAGTGACTAATATCACACAGTGCTCAGTCCCTGTGATTCTAGTATTGCATGAGAAAATATTGATGGTGACGGCTCATTTATATATATTGCTCAAAGGAAAGGTGCTATGATCAACATTATGAAGCAAAAGACGAATACTAACAATAAAAATAATAATAGCAGTAGTAGTGTTGGTGGCGTTAGTAATGGCAAAAGAAAGAAAGCTAGAAAAAGAAAGTTGTTGGATGGAGAGCAGCAGCAGATACGACAACAAACAACAGGAATAACTATGATGGCAGTGAAAGAAGCTGCTCCTGGTTCAGCTTCAGCCTCCGCTTCTGCTGCTGTTGTTACCACTTCTTCCGAGTGCGACTCAATCAATAAAATCACATTCTTTAGCCGCCTCAGTGAAAGCATTTTGGATGAGAAGGGAAACGTTTCTGTTGTAACATGTACTACCAGTTTACTACTACTATTCAATCACACTCGTGTATGTATATGCCACCTTATACACGACACGATCACATCATAATATGTATAAAATGTAATTTTTATACGCAATGCCATGTCATGTCATGCAGTTATACTATAATGCTTTTTATTTGCTACTCGCTGCAAACAAAATGTACCTATACGCACATATACCGTTGCAGCGGATGAAGTATAGAATAAAGGAGATCATCATTGTCTTTTATATGCCTTCACGTTTTGCTATTACACTTGCAATCAGGGTAGTACACATAATATAAAAAGATATGACTATGATATACCAGGCGCTGCACGTCTAAGTAAAGAAAAATGAGGAGAAAGCACTTTGTCCATTTTTTCTATGACTCCATTTCATTTCTAGCACACTCACTTTCAATTTACTTATATATACGTAGTTCCTAGACACTCTCCTAACACGTATTAATATTTTTTCCCTGCCGTTTGGTACATGGTTTGATGCTCGTATATTTTTTTCTTTCAGCTCCGCATGTGGTTTGGTTTCTCGTGAGTGGTAAAGGTAACCACTCAGATCACAAGATGGTTGTGATTCAGCAAGATGACCTTCCAGAGTCCGTTGATGAAGAACATTGTATCCCAATTCCAATCCAGACATTTCTCTGGAGGCAGACATGTCCCTTCATCCGGCCTCGGTTGGGAAAATTGCATGAAGCCACTTGTGTGGTATGATCCTATACTTTGTTAATTCTATCATTAACCTTTTTATCACAGGCTATCCAACGAAATGATATTTGCAAAAAAAATTATCTTACAGAATATTACAGATGATATTATGTTTACAGGATGTAATAGAATGCGTGATTGGTCATATTTCTCTTGTAATTGGAACTGAATATTTCCAATAGTTCACAACTACATTTTATACATATTAAAAACCTAACTCAAAAAGAGAACGTACGAAAAAAACAAAAATATTGACGATACATAAGACAACTCAAATGACAAACGAGTTAAAGACAAAAGAAAATATGTTTTTCATGTCTATCAACTTAACAGTATGATGATATTCTTGTATATAAATCATAAATATGCTAACAAACTAAAAAGTTTAATATACATATTATTTGTCTATTTCATGATTGCTCTGCTTCTTCTCTCTACATGCATATAGTTTTGTCAGTCGCCAGCAACTCATCATGTAAGAGTCGACGTCGACACGTAAACATTTTTTCGAATGCCAACAGAACAATTTGTGATAATGAAAAATAATTGTTGTGCAGTAGTAGGTATTTTGATTTTTAGTTTGCTTTAGTATTTTACACGTTTTGCACCTCACTTATTTTTTTTGGAATACCTTTAATATATGTCCATTTTTTCTTTGTTTATAAGACGTTTGTAAAAGCGTATATTTCAACCGATTTCCTCGTTTTTGTCTTTTAGTACAATCGTCATCTGATAAAACAAAAAAAAACTTTTCCTTGCAAATTGCGTTTTTATTGAATATATGCCCGCAAGCAACCCAACCAACCACGAACGACAGAAAACTGTGTCGTGCTATATCTTTTTTTAAATGTCTCTAGTGTGTCCTACTGCTCTCATTCATTCTCACTAAAGAAACGTGCCTTCCCACTCGTCTCTGTCAATTGTAGCCTGATTAATTAACCATAAACTAACTGGTTAGCTTTGTGTCGCGTATGCAGCATTCTAGGTCTTTTCACAGAAGTTATATGGTCATTATGGATGGTCAATAGTGGTAGTGGTGAACTAAAACTACTTAGTTGCTTTCATCATTGAATTTTTTAGAAGAAAAACATGCATGCTTCCACATAGAACGGTTTGGTAGTGATAGATTATAAATACGAGCACCTATTGGCATTATCTCCGTTTTAATTTAATTATTAGCTTTTGTACAGCTTGGTGTCATGCAAAACTACTATCACTACCCAGCCATTGCTGTATTGAATTTATGGATGGATACAATTATACTCCGTCTACTTGACGGTATTGCATGTTTTAATATGCACTCTATGCAACATGCAATTCATAGTCGTATTGAAAATAACATAGCATATAGCCATCCTGCTCATGCGACAGCAGTGTATTTCTCAAAATGGAAGCTTTATTTAAATCTGAAATAATTGATTTGATGTAAGAAAAAAAGAAAACGAATGTTACAATATCTGCATTTATATATTTATTATTTTCAGCATGAAGATAAATAATAAGTGAAAAAGCATGCCTGTTTCGTATTTTGCTTGGGTTTGGAACATTTTTGGAACCGACAAATATTTTACGAAAATTCAAAAATATACATGACTGAATTTTTATTATATTTTTGCATAGCTTTTTTGCAAACACATTCATGGGTTTTCTTCAGACAAATCAAATTGACTTTGCAGCAAAGCCGTCAACGTTGGCAATTTTTGAGTCAAGATTGTGTAAATATTTTTGCAAACATATATTATGTTATAAATACGCCAAAAACACTACTTTTCAGGTACAAAGTGGTGATAATGGTGTATGACTACTTCCATAAATAAAAATTACTTTCACTTTTACACACACTTTCATGTAGATTAGAACTTATTGTTAACAATTATTATTACTATTTATATTATGAACTGTGTATTTATTTAGCCGAGGAAGTTGAATTTTTGCCAAACCCATTTGCTATAACGCAGCGAAACAATTTTTGGAGAACAAATACTTTTTGATGTTTCAAATTAGGTCGTGTTACCAATGTAGAAAACTATAGTCAAATGTACACGTTTTTCTAGAAAACTAATATATAATAAATAAATAATGATAGTTTAACATTTTTGGGGATTCTCGTAGAATAATACTATTCCTTTGTAAAGTTACTCACTTCTGTAAGGCATTTTCTTCGTGGAGCTATTTTTTACTTAAGTATTTCGTGGTGACTTGTACTTACCAATAATTTCTTCATTCTATAAACCAACCTGTCCCATATATATGCTCTTTAATTCTACATACTTTCTTTCATATAAAATCCCCCTACAGAAATATTTTTTTCTCCTTTTGCCCCGTTATTATTGTCGAATAGTCTGATATATACCAATACTATTTTATACACATTATTGTCCATAATATTATAAAATCAATCCATAATAGATTAATACTCGTGTGTTGTGAAACTATCGTTTATATTCCCTTCTCTCTTGTGATTTCCTGTGGAAATTTTGAAGTGTTTTCAACTCATTTATACTTGGTGCTGTTTTAACTTCCTCTGGCTTCCTATGTGAAATATTAATATTTGTATGGAACCCGGATCCTATTTATGAGCTGTAAAATAGACTAATATTCGTTCTGGGTTTCTTTTCTATCATGTTTTATTGCTTTCGTAACTTGCTACTTCGTCGTCTACATTGGGATATGTGTAGGAAATAAGGGAGGCTTGTAAGGTAAAAAACTAATGAAATTCACTTAAAATAATAGATCAATATTCATTATTTTCTTCTACATACATTTTATACATGTATACAATACGGTTTCTCTGGTTTACTATAATATGGTCGAAAAGTTTTTAATTCTTTTTTGTACGTCGTAAATATCAAGTAATGAGACCAGTTAAAATTACAACCGTAATTTCCGTCGTTATTGCATGAAAAGTAGACAAGATAGATTTGTAGACACGCTATTCCACTGCCCTCTGTATAAAAATATAATGAGGAGTTGCTCATTGATGTTCCATAGTCACTGGAGAAAGTTCTGGTTCAAAACATCCAATTTGGACTTTCACCAAGCCTTACTGAAGCCATCCGAGCCATTCCAAGATGGAGAATGATTCAGACTGCTTTCCCACATGTCATGCATTGCACTGCTCAGCTTTTAATGAACCGGTACATAATTCGAAAGAAGAGCTTGTAAAGCATGTTTTACCCTTGATTACTTTGCAAAATTGACGAGAAAGAGAAAAAGTGATACTATTAAATTCCCTTTTCAGAAAGCTGAGTGGTATTCAAGGTGGCCTGGGGGCGGCAGAAACTAAGCTGTTATACACCTTGCATTGGATTCTTATTGATTCTGCAGAGGAGTGTGCTGACGCTGATTTTGAAAAGCGCCTTGTGGCCGTCAGTCCGTTTCATTACTTATTTCCTATTTCAGCAATTACGGTAAATTGGATGTCTGAAACTAAATCTTGACACTGAAATTTGTTCGGTTTTTCTCTTCAAGAAAATAAGTTTTCTCTCTTCATTTTCTCTCTAGTTATTTGTATACTTATTTGCGCCTTTGTGTCAACAACTTCGGCCGACGGATTTTAATAATTTTCGGCTGGAAAATGGCTTTCGGATTTGGCCTTCCATGTGGGCTCACAAATCGCCAGATCCCGTTTGTTTTGTCTGTCCAGTTAAACCTAAGCAAGCGTTGGATCCTTTCTTTGTCCGGAAAGCAAAAAAGGATCCATTCGGTGATGTTTTCACAGGTAAATGTCATATTCATTGTCAATTTTATTATTACTTATAAAGGAAACGAAAAATTCGGCTTAAACTTGACTTTAACAAAAATTTGCAAATGCAATCCGTTTACAGAAGCTGACAGTAAAGGAGCTAGAACCGATATGGAAGATATTGTTCTTCCCGGTGGAGAAAAAATGGCTACCCCACCGCCAACTCCAGAGCATGCAAAACCTGAGTATAGTAGAAACCTCGTGTTGGAAGATGAGGTTATAAAAACTTATGACTTTCATCTTAATTTATTTGCTCCTCTATTTCCTTTCCTTCGTAGTGGCATCAAGTAAGCCAGGCCCTTTCCCTTCAACACCAATATAATTTACAACTTTCTGTAAGAGCGTACACTAACCATCATCGTAAATAACCAAGGAAGGAGAAAGCCTCGTTTCTCGTATTTTTTCCTTCCTTTTTGCTGCCTCTCGTTTTCTCACTTGATATACATCAGCTCGTATCTTATCTGCTTTATTTGTTGCAACCGCTCATGGATGCTTTTCTATCCTTTAGCTGGAGAAACTAGCGCTTCCTACAACATCATCCGGAGGGAATTGTAGTACCAGCAGTAGTATTACTGGCGCAGCTGCCTCTGGACCGTTTCCAGAAACGATCCCTGAAGAATCATCAAGTAACGACGAAGAGCATGTCATGATTTTCCGGCTAGGATCTATTCCAGAATCTGACGGGTTGAAAGAAGCACAGTTATTTAAGGTAAAGTCAGCCATGCGTAAACAATTGTATACATAATCATAATCCGTTTATATGTTAACAGTAAAAAAAATCTTGAACTTCACAAAAAAATGCTTTGATTTCGACAATATTATACAGTTGATGATTTAAAAGAACATGAGAAAGTTTACACTTCTTGGCGAAACAAGTGCTTTAGAAAAGTTATGAAATCTTTATGATGCTAATAATATCGTTATGAATGGGCCATGTGCCCATGGTCATTGAGTTTAAATCCATCCAAGTGGGGGAGTGGAAAAGGCCAACTGAGCAAACCGCAAAGATGAGATTATGTATATGATACAGTGGTACTTTAGCTTTGGCACTGTTTAGTCAGCACACTAGTAAAATAACCATAAAACTTTTGTATTATAAATTAGATGTCCGTTCCAACAAGACAGGCAAGCACTGAATCGGCCAAAACCTCGCCTTCTCCGTCGGATAAGCCTCAGAAAGATAGAAAAGGGTATGCCCAGTGACTGATAAATAAATTTAACACGTACATGTATATTTTATCAGTGTATGCTTTGCTTTTGCCTGCTAACTTGCATTTTGAGTGAGCAAATCAACAGGATGCTAATAAATAACTCGTGCATCACTCTCACACACGCACATGCTTTGTGTGCACTCCTAAGCCGATACATGTAGTAATACTAATGCAAGGAGAGTACCCACGATCTGGATGTATGTGTGGGTGTCTCGAACGAAAATGTGAAATGTATGTATATCTTTTTCCTTCCTGTGTATTGTTTATGGGGAGAAAGGTCTAATGAATTCAGACCACGAACAGATTCCTCGCCACGGGTCTCCATTGGAAAAGCGAGTGATATTCCTTCCGTGTCTGGGATACCAGTTCAACCACCAAAACCTCTGGCTAAAGGGATGAGCCAGGACGTGTCGTGGAAAAGTGTTCATTTAGCAACATTCATGGACGTTGCGGTTCTGCGCTGTTTGTTCATTCCACATTGGGAAGAGGAAGGGGTCCACTGGGGTGTGACGTACATGCTAAAAAGGTAATGATGACGGCGATGATGTGGATTTGTACAGTTAAAATTGACTCACATCTTCCACTTATATTTTCTTCCCTATAATATGTATGCCTGTCAACATCCGAAATCCTCTGTGATTCGGTACGTCGTCGCTGCAATTTCTTGAGAAAGATGTATCTTATGGTCATATTGCGTTTAGGTTTGAGGAAATTATAGCGCACAGAGAAACATTAAAGAGTGAAAAAAGGATAAACCAAAGACAACGAAGTAATTCCCTTCCAGTAACCAAATCAAGGTGCTCCTTTGTTGCTGATTTTGTACTCAATACTTCTCCGATCCGGGCTGAGAAAGAAAAGATCGCGGCCATCAGAGCGAAACTGTCGAAACCTGATTTATCATTTAATAAGACAAAACGAGGTAGTATAAGCGGACCCAGTGGGGGTGGAAGTGGAATTATAAATGGAAACCATAGCGGGGGTGGGATTTTCAATGGTGGTGGTACTGGGGGAGGTGGGGCAGGTTCATCGTCGCAATTCTTCTCGCATTCAGCTTGTAGCAGCCCAACGGTACAAAGAAGGGGCGCCACCGACCGACGAGCTAGTGAGAAGGGTTCTAAACGAAAGCTGACTATGCTCGACTTAAAAACCTTTGTTGAAACCAAATTACTGTCAAAATCGGAGAAAATGCTAGAGAAAGTTGGTACCGGAGGCTCTCTTCTAGATATGGGGGTAACGTGAAACTTTCTTAATCATCATACGCCACAAATACCAGCATGCTAAATGCCAAAATGTATTCACACAAAAAACTTTTGAGAAGAGCCATTTCCACAAAGTTTGAATCTTAATGCATTCTAACCAGGATAATGACGGAGAACAGTCGGAACCATTCACCAGACCACAATCGGCTCTTGGTCATCGTGACGACGACGTCACCACTCAAACGAATGAAACAATGGGGGACAACTATTTTACAGAAGGATCCAATCTCTTTAAAGGGAAAAGCATGCCAAGTCTAAGGTAATATACATTTTTGAATGATATACTTTCTCCCCAGAAAAGTTTCATTATAGTCCAGTTACCCTATTTATTTATCATAACGATGACACAACAACAAAACCATTTGTGTGCACCTACCGTGATGATAATTGTAAAACACAATGGAAGTAGTATTCGTGAAGTATAGGGTAAATAAATTTTCGGTGAATTCCATTGTCTATTTCTTTCCTCACACATAAAAAAGCATGTAGACGAGTGCCAAGAAAAACCAAGAGCCTGTTTTCCGTTTGACAACAAATATTACAAACATGAAATATTCACAAACCATTTTTCTTCCAAGAGTCACATCATCATCTCATCATCAACAACATAATATTTTTTTCCTTGACCAAAAATTTGTCGTCCTACACCTTTCTCTTTCAACATAAACTATATTGTTCATTTTCATTCTTCTGTGTCCTTTCCTCTCTTTATCTCTATCTATCATATAATTTGTGTATCATTTATCATGTATATTAATTATACATAATCTGACAACAATCTATACGACCAAAAACTTGACTGAAATTCATTATTCTTGTAAGTAGAAAAACTATATAATATTATATAGCAATGTATACGTAATATATTTATTATGTGTATATATATATATAAATACCAAGAGCACACTAGTTTTTATACTTTTGTTGATGAAAGTATTTAAGTTTTGTATAGTATCATCTATAAAGTAAAATAATCTTCTCTATAGTATACTTTTCGTGTTTCTTCTCTTTACTGTCATTGTGGTCACACTTTCCATACTTATTATGAAGACGACAACAAATATTTGAATCTTATTTTTTCTTGTCCCTTTCTTAGCTGTTTGCTAGTTGATGAATTGGCAGCCCCAATGCAAGGGTAAGTTGGCATTGATGGCACCTAATATTGTTAGACAAGACAAATAATACACAACCACCACTGGTTAATACATTATTGTACCACCACTTTTACTACTGCTCCTTTTACTACTATTACTCCATAGTACTCATTTTTTAGAGAGAGAATGTGTGAAAGAAGGAAAGATTGGAAAGCTGCCAATTTACACCATTTCTTTGCACTACTTTTCCCCTCGACTAACTTCATCTTTTTTTTCTGTCTGTTCATGACAAACCATGCTTTATAGCTGTGTATAATGTAAACCATACTTTTTCTGAACCGCTCAAAGCACTTCCGGGTGAAGTGGAAGCAGCAGTATAAATTACTTAAGGATATTATAATATTGCCGTTTTATTGCCATTATACTATTACGATGATGATTATTATCAGCATTGTTTACAACTGCTTCGACTTTTATCATTATCTATCTCGGCTGCTTCCACTTCTTTCTTGGAAGACGTTTTTGTACCATCGTAGATGAGTGTGGTGGGTCATGGTTCTGTATCTTTTAGAAAAACTACTAGCGTAAAGCCTAGTACCAAATTTGGCTTTTTAATTGAATGCGTTATAAAAATGTATTTAATTTGTTGCTTGCACACTGCACTGCTTGTAATGCTAAAAACTATCTCAGTTTATCTCCTGTAAAATCCCCGCTTTAGTGTTAACATTTCTATAACTCTCCTGACGAGACTACTATCCCTTTTCTAATTATGCTTCTTAACAAATCTCACAACACAATCTTCATGAAACTGGTACTGGTCATCATGCTAAATGTATTTTGCTATTAAAATTGACAGCATATAACGGGGTTAATGTACAGTTCCAAATTATAGTGCTGTTTTAAGTCACTTATTTGATCATACACAAAACGTTACAAACCTTCCAGCAGGCCTGAGGCCGTTATTGTAATTATATCTGTGAACATATTCGTTTGTAATGATTTTTTTGTTACAAATTTAGTTTCCAGATTGTGTTTTTATTAATAAGTATTGAAATTGCAGAATGCATACTTACAATTTATTATTAAAATGCTAATACTATATTTACACCTGCCGATGTTATAGACATATTGTATATGAAACTTTTCACCCAGCCAATTATAATTTTTATTGCGAGTGTGAGAAAATGAAATAATATATACGTAGGCGGAAATACTGAATTGCGTTAAGATTGATTTCATATATAATATTAATAAAAACATTTCTATTCATGTCACTGTCTCTCTTTTAATACTATGTATTCATAGTTGCCTTGAGTAGTTTCACCAAACTCCAAAATCCAATAGTCGCGATATTATTATTAGAACATAATCCTTAGTTCCATTTCATTATTTCACAATGTCGTTCCTACTATAACTTTTATAATAATAGTTTAAAGTAGGCTTTGATTAAAATGAGTTGAGTACCTTTAACTTTTAAATAACCAACTCAAAAACCGTATATACGCAATTTTGTACAACATTGCATTAATGCACAAGGTTCTTTTAATCATCGATATTGTTGTTAGTTGTTGTTTTCTGAAAACCGACCTTGACTCATTCTCCTTCCAAATCTACCATGCAGGTATTGTGGAATGTCCACACTGGCCCCAGAGAATAAACCAGATCGCACATTTCTGCCTAATCCGATAATAACCGTGACGGAGCATACGCCCGCTCCAACACCGTCTCCAGATAGGATGTACAGGTAAGAATATTCGGTAATAGCATTGAAAGCTAATAACGGACATAACTGTATATACTTGCTCTTATAAAAATGATGATACCCGGAAAAGGGAGGAAATTGAATTAGTCATAATGAACTGGTGTGTGTAGTAGTACTACACACGATTTTATACGCTTATTACTACAGCACTATTGTTATTTTTGTCCACAGGCGACGGGCAAGTTCTCTGGAAAGTCAGTTGAATTCCTTTATTCATCAGTTTGCACTGGGGAGTAGACGTGGGAGTGGTAGACGTCTTGTTAGATCTCATAGTGATAGTCATATATCCTACTCTGTCTGTGAGGCTCCAGAAGCTCCCGGTACAGCTGAATATATCAAGACTGATGGTCAGCTCAATATAAAAATTGTGTTTAAGGTATGCACTCATTTTTTATATGCACATGTTATGAATTTATCTTTGTAATTCGATTGCTACATAAAAAATGGAACAAGATAAAAAGTGTCTGACGCATTTTTATAGCTCAATCAAAGTAAACTATCCATTAAATTATGTATCCGATATTCTATTTTTATTGGGTTGTAACGCGTGCAGGCACTACATTCAATCTGCTCAAGAGAGACAATCGCTCGATCTGTAAGGGTATCTCAAGTCGTCCTAAATCTTTTGGAGCTACTTTATGATGAAGTTGAAAAGGATCCGGAAGTCTTCCTTGTTTTGGACGCTGTAACCAAGTAAGTGTCTCTCGTCCACTTTCTATCTGTTGGTTTATTACCGCTGATATTCTATGATATGCTATTGGTACATGCCATTTGTATATGGACATGCTATTTTTGTAAAAAAAAATGCTCAGTTCACGGTATGCATTTCCTTGCATTTTACGAACGGTTGAGTGAATTACTTTTATTGAAGAATTTATAAAGACATGGATATAATCCAGTTTCATGCTTGTTCTTTGTCTCTCATTTAGAATCGTATGCGCAATGGGTTGCTCTCATGGTTGTGGAGAGGCTCAAAGGGGAAATAATCCTGACTCTGTGAGAAGCCATGCTCAGAATTTATTGCTACGACTCACGCAAAAGTTCCGCACACAATTTTCCAAATACTTCCAAAATCTTGTGATGCAGCAGAGCCTATCTACCATTATGGAGTTTTTTCATGCACTTTGCAGCTTCTGTGCAGATTCCGCTTCGTTGTTGTCACCAATGAGTAAGGAAAATGCATATATTCACACGTTTTCTGAATACCCCATGTATTTCCACCGGTACTGATACACCACAACTAATTCTCCTTAGTTTCACTCTACCATATACTAGGATCATGTATAGACTAATCCTTTAGCTTTTCTGTCTTGCGGTGCAAGGATAGCTATGCAAAATAGAGAAGATTTGAATAGAAAGGAGAAAAGGAGTGTGTAAAGCACTCATCCCTAAAACCCTGTAGGGAATTTGGTCTAAAAGCATATATGTTGTACATGCAGAAATCTTGTACAGTAACTTGTTGTCGATGTTTCTAGGTTCCAAAATACGAGATTTCTATTCAAGTTACGTCAATGGATTGGAACAAACAAACAACCGAGTAGAGTGTCACATTTTCAAAGCCGTGTTTAAAAGGTTAATTACAAGACTTGCTGCAGTATCAAAGGAGCTCCGTGCCACAGAGAATATGGTAAGTATGTATGGTTATGAAACAAGGAGAAAGTACTTAATATCGGGTGCTGCAGCGATCAGAAAAAATACTCATATACGTACATGTATGCTATCGGAAAGAGAACCGATTCACATAAATATGTATGATGTGCGACATTTGTTTGTAATGATATGCTCCCTGCACAATTTTTCGAATATTATCATCGTGGTTATGACTTTCCAGGCACTCTACTGTGATGTCCGTCAGTTTGTCAATTACGTTTATGAAAATGATGGAAATACGTTCCGGAAAGTAGCGCTCTCTGCCCTGCTCGATTCGGTACGTCAACCAGCTCTTGTAATTTATAACAGCAGCACATCAAAGAGAATCCAAAAGTTTCTAGTTTACATATTTTCTCCATATTTAGGTTGACAGACCGAACAAGAAGGACGCAAGACAAACTCAGACAACTAGAATAGTCAGGTATGTCATACTGCACAGTGACATTTACGCGTGTCTTTTCTCTAGCTTATTCTGGGGCAGAACTTGTTGGGAGAAAGTGGCCCTTCTCCGAATATGCACTTATGTCACTGCAAATTGCAAAGTATCCGTCTCTTGGCACTTGGCACAATTCCATTTTCGATTACTCTAAAATGATAAATGTAATTTGGTTCGATAGAAGAACTGTAGCAATGGAGGAGACATCCCCGTCTTACTTCATAATGGATGAAACCTCAGGTGGTCCGCACAGTGGGTCAAGTAATAAAAAAGGGTTTTTTAAAAAGAAATCGTCTTCGTCAACCTGCGCCGTAAGTGGATCCCCCATCAATAACTTGCACGTTAGTATGCTAGCAAACTAGGCAAATCTTATTATGAAGAAAAGAAAGGAATACAATACAATAAAAGAAGCATTCATGTTGGATTTCTCATTGATATTCTATCCGTAGAGCATGGGTGATACAGACAATACCGGGGAAAGTCCAAGTGGCACTCTCTCCCGGAAGCACGCCACACTTACGCCGAAATCTAGCGAAGTTGACTTGGTTGCCAAACGGTCCAAGAAAGAATCCCGACTGGTTTCATGGCTTACAAAGGGTTCCACCGGAGATAAGTCATTTGACATGGAGTTTGATGACTCAAACTTTAGTAGTTCAGGAACAGCAATTTCTGAACCGAAACGGACAATGAGACAGGCAACCATTGTCCAGAAAGCAAAACGACGAGTCGAAGAGAGACTCAAAAAAATGAAGATGAAAAGGGATTCCACAAATGAAGAAAGTTTGGCTGGTGGGATCAGCAGGAGAGGATCAATGGAGAACGTTCAGAATGAGAACGTGATTGGAGAAACCAGTGAATTTGTAGTACTGAAGGAGAGGCGACTAGTTAATCGAGGGGTTATTAAAGACGGAATGCTACGGTTTGGATTTCTTTTGGAGATTACTCATCCAGGGTCCCTGCCGGATTCTGGATTGATGGCAGCCTTACTTGATTTGGTAATTCCACACTGCATTAATTTTTAATCATCTGACCTCAACAGACTTGAGAATCTAGAACGAACTATCTAATGTGGTATATTAATCCCACAACAGCCAAAAACCGTGGTCGTTGCTAGAGCATGCATTATGTTAGAATGTTGCTACCTCGTACATTCTTGCAATCGTGGTCACTGGGTAAGTGAAATGTTTTTGAATAATTGATAATAAAAGTTAACATGTATGACGAATACAAAATACAGTTTTAGAAATGATACGATATGCTCAAGGCGTCAATTAAATAAGACAAACCATTTGCATTGCGTCAATAAGACTGAATGACGGTAGAGATTAATTGCTATTTTCAGCCTTTGTGGATGAAATTTCCAATTTTTCGACCATCCTGTGCTGGCATGACTGGAAAACCTGCTGGGTCTAGAACGAAATCGCATGGTTTGCAAAGAACGTCAGGCAAAATGTTCTTTCAGTGGGGCGAGGTGAGACTTTCCACACATGTCACTTGAGATTTGAGATGAGTAGAAAATCTCTGCTAGAGACTAGAGACACAAATAGTCTAACGAAGTACCTTAATTTTGCTTTATAGGCTATAAATGCACGCTTGGAAGAGTTTATTAAAAGTAACCGAGCAAAGCTAGCTGATACAGACTTTTCTGACGAAGCCAAACAGAAAGAGCTGTGTCAGCGAGATGATGAAGAGGATTTTTTGGACGAAGGTACTTAGAAAACAAATATTACGTTTACAGGAACAATGTTATAACTTTTACTTTTTTTAAACTAGCGAGCATTTCGGATGGATCGGATTGCCCTCTAGCACTTCAAATACTCTCTTGCATGCTTCTATACGAAATTACGGCCTTCATGCGGGAGACGTATCAGGTAACCCTACAGCCGCGTAACATGGAAAGGTGTTTAAAATTAAGTAAGTTTGATTCCTCGCTCATCACCCACATTTTACTGAATTTCTCAGAGTTTGCCTAAAGCTAGTACTGTGACCAAGCCTCCCCCGCCTGAAAAACCTGAGAAAGAGAAGGAGGTTGCCCCAAAGCCAGCAATATCTGGCGGAGCACGTCGTTGGAGTTATGGTACTGTAACATAATCAGAATAACATACTTCTATATTTTAAAGTTAAGTTAGGAAAAAACTTCTAGGCTTGTCATCGATGGGGCAATCCCAAGCATCCCATTCCTTGCAAAGTATCACGGACCCTCCGCAGCCGCCACCACCATCACATCCTCCAATCGCTGGCACTGGTGAGAGGAAGATCAGCTTTGTCCTTAACGACACAGAGTCAACCGAGAGTGGGGAGAAAGTTGCTCACGTTTCGCATGTGCGCTTAAAACACACTTTTCATTTTTTATTGCAGCTTATTTTATCATGTAGAAACTTTTAGTATGGACGTAGTTAGCACGATATTGCTTGATAAATTTCCAATATAGGAACAAGAAGCAAGCAGTAAGACGGCTACAAGTGGCACAAGCAGCGCTGGTGCTGGTGGAAGCGTCGTGACTGCAACCAGCACCGCTGCCACGGATAAAAAAGTAAGACCACTCTTGCTTCGCAGGGGCACTCCCAGCGGTTCCTCCTTTCGTCGCAGGAGCATTAAACTACAAAGATCATCAAAAAAGGATGGCGACAGCGATTGTTAGTTATCCCTTAAAACTTTTTAAAAATAATCTATTATTATTTTTATCATCATGGCCGACTTTTATTTTTTTCATTTGAACACTACTAATATTCTGCTTTTTTGCAAATCGGTAGGTGCATTTCAAGAGTTAGTAAAAAAGTAGTTATGTTCCAACATTATTATTATTATTAACCTTAAATGTAGCCATGAAACGATCAGACTCACTTACTAGTGGAAAGAGAAAGGTAAGCTCGGTGTCTGATGAGACATCCGAACATAGCGGCGATGAGTCTCCTGGAGTATTAAGTAATGAGGACGCTGGAACTGATGATGATCACTTGTACATGGGTTGGATTAATACAGTAATTGAGTTCCTTTCATCGTTAAATTATCGGTGAGACTCATTGCATAAATAAAAAGCATCATTACTATATGTCCTGGAGAAAGCAGCCGTCTTAGATCTTGATATACATTGTTAATATTTCAACAGATGCATTCATCAAGGCTTCTGTCATCCGTTATGTCCCAGACGGCTAATGAGGGGAGTGTCCAGACTACTGAAGGGTGTCAGAAAGGTGTACGGGGAGGAATTTGGATTTACAAACACAAGTGCGTCTTCGTACGGAATGAACATTATTGACTCAGGACCACCCGCCAACGAACCCATCGGACAGAAAGGAACTGCCAAGGAGCGTCACGAGGAATCCACGATTTTAAGATATATTAAAAACCAAGTACAGGAGGGCTTCCATTCCCTGTTTTCTGTGCTACTCAAAGCAGGATCATTGTTATCAGAGGAACAGTTCCTGCAACTGGTGCCTATTGCATGGGAGTTATTACTTGAACCAGACATACAGGTTAGATCACTCCTTGAACTAAACTGTCAGAATGAAGCACAAAAAGACATGATTATATCTTCAAGAAGCTCAAAATTAATGTTCCATGTTTAAAGGTGAGCTCTTGCGCGGCCGCTTTACTGATCATGGCTGGAGTGAAAGTACCGGAGCAAGTGAGAACAATGCTGCAGGCGGATTTTGAGCATCCCAACCCGAACACTCGTATGAATGCGTTACTCAGATTTCAAGTTTTGTGGAAATGTAGACATCAAGTTTGGCCACGAATGGAGGATAATAGTGTATTCAAAGCTCCACCACCAGGAATAGAGTTTACCTTGCCATCTCCAAGAATCGGTGTAGAGTCTATTGCTGTGGTAGATCCGCGTAAGGATTATTAAATTCAATGGAACAATAGTTCATATTTCTTGTATAATTGATAGACGTTTGGCATTTACATCCTGTGAATTGTCTTTTAGCTTGGCTACCCCAAACGAAAGCGAAAGTGGAAGAAGTAACTCTGAGCCAAGATCCACATGTGTCCAGGGTATGTATCGAGTTTATTGAGCTATTAAGAATTATGTTTATTTTATAACTACATTGACGTGCGATGCATAATAATAGCTGTTTCTGTTTGGCAAAAATCCAGAGATACTTAGTGACTGCGACCAAAACAAGGAAAACTCAGCAAGCTGAATTGGTGAAAATGGCTTTGCAAGCAGAAGAGGACAAGAAAAGATCAGAAAGGGAACAGTTTTTAATAACGACAGTTTCAATTATTCAACAAGCCTCCTATGAGCCAAGTTTACACCATGCTGTGGGAGAAGAGGAAGCAGATGAAGAAGTCGCAGCGCCTGTGAGTAGATACATTTACTTGCATATATTTCCAAACTTTCTGGCATATGCAAGACCACTGATAATGAGCAACAGTTTAACTTTCCAATTTGTACTTTCTTCAGGGAGAAAAGGCTACTGCTACCAGTGGACCATCCGGTGGATTATCTGCAACACAACCAAGTGTTACGGTGACCGACGGCGTTACAGTTACCACAGGTTAGACCAGACCAACTGGTTTTGAAAAAGTTTTAACTACTCAATATTCTACAATCAGGCTAAATGGTACTTTTGTCATGTAGGAGTTGTGCTTACGAAAGGAAATGCACCCAAAGCACATGCCATGTTTCCTTCATCCCTTGGCTCTGCAGCGGTGTTTATAACTCAGTTACTTGATGATCCAGCAGTGACGTTGGATGGAAATGCAGTGTATGAAGTGGCTTATCAAGTTCTATGGAACTGCCTTGTTGAAGACTCGTCCCTATTTCTCCGATTTGTCTTTGAGAAACTTACACGCGGCAGACATGAACTGATGTTCAA
The DNA here is from genome assembly GCA_027743765.1 of Coecobrya sp. COE2. NCBI lineage: Eukaryota > Metazoa > Arthropoda > Collembola > Entomobryomorpha > Entomobryidae > Coecobrya > Coecobrya sp. COE2. Next base: position 19,798 of record JAHZMV010003735.1, read on the forward strand.
GGTAGGGGTACTTTGAGCCAAAATGAATTGAGACCCTTGTGAACTGAATTTAACAATGATATGCTTAATTGTTCTGATATTTTATTGAATTTTCGCTATTTTTAAAAACATTTTCTAGGTTCTGCGTCACATCATTCTCTTTGTTCCACGACTTCCACAACAAGCAGCGTTCGCACTGTACAACCACATCATTGGCTTTATTATATATCTAACAATTTAAAAAGTTTCTACATTTCATTCAGCTGAGGACAAATTAAGCAAAGAAAATACTTTCTTTTCAGATCAAATCCACAATCCCAATTCGTACGTTCGTGACTTTTACTTTTTCTCACGAGCGGCTCATCCGCAGTTGAGCTTGACCCACATGGCACCAGATCATGCCTACAATGCATTACAACGACAATCATTTATCTTAAAATTTCTTGAAAGTGGAAAAGGTAACACAAGTACATAAAATATAGATACCTATACACTTGCCTGCTATCCATGAACTCATAAATGTACAAACAAAACTTCCTTTCGTTAATTGAATTAGTGACTTTGACGTGGGCAATATTGAAAAATGTGGATCAAGTCATGCAGAGGGTTGTATTTTTGCACGAAGAACTTATGAAATTGCCTTCTTTTCCAAGGAAAGCTCTAGAGTCTGACATTGATATCAGCAAGGGTGGGATGATGGGAAGGGTGAGCTAGCATATTTTCATCATCAACTTTTGCATTTGTGTATTTTAATTTGTATAATGGATCCATAAATTCATTCTCTTTTACTAGGAGTTACTCGGGCTTGATGTTCTCCACAAGTTTATGTGGACAAAACTAATTACCAGAATGTTTGAAGCCATGACTGGAAACTTTGCCTACTCTGGAGATATTCATTTGTTTTTAAATGTCTTGAGTGGTAAGTAATTGTCCTTTTCAAAATGTATATGTATATGTATATATATACATATACATATCATTCTTGATTATGACTTAAAATATATGTTTTCCTCACTTCCCCAGGTTCATTACTTGTCCATTCAGAAGATTCGACAATTATCAGATACGTAATTGCAGCATTTATCAATGCTGCTCAACAGTTCAAAAACATATTTTCAACCAATGGCTATCTTCTGGTGATGCCACCGTTGCTTCTGACGTACTGTAACCATCAAAGCAATCCACTTGGTATATTGTTATATTCCAATAGCTGTAGCTGTACATAGGTGCATTTTTGTTAAACTCCCCGAATATTAAGTCATGAAAACTCTTTTCTTATATTCACAGTCACTGGATCCGTGGAATTTGCTGTGAAGGAATTTTACCTGCTCCATCGAAAACCCTTTGTGTTACAAATGTTCGGGGCACTTGCAGCTTTATTGGATACTGACGAATTGGCACAATATGGAGATCCCACAAGAGTGCCATCCAAATGCCTCTTTCGACTTTTACTATCTCTTGAAACACCTACTCCTGATCCCTTGCATATAACCGAACTAATCCACGGTCCGCAACCGCTCCGTCCACTTGACTTTTGCTATCATGATGACTCCGACGAAATCACAGTACTTGACTGTATTTCCATGTGTGTTTGTGTCGTTGCTTATGCCTCTGATTCCCTAAGAGGTCAACAAATGCTGGTACTTTTGTTATTTTATTCATAGTATTACTATAGCTTACACCTCCTTCAACCCTCAGTAACATCGTATGAATGTACTTTAGACTGAAAATGTGGAATAAAATGAAACTGTTGTGTGTTTTAGACGATTTTGGAGGCAGTACTGCCGCCGTACCTGACACATATTCAGACAAACAAGACTGAAGGTAAAACGGAGCGAGATATTATAAATCATATTGCAGTGGCAATGAAAACGCTCGTCAATAACTGTGAGCCATTGGCAAAGTGAGTATGGAAATACGTTAATTTTTATTCCCCACATTTCTGTGCTTCGATATGCATGAATTATGAATGTATTGATATAAACGAATGATTTCTTCTAAATAAAATAGAAATTATTCTGGACCTCAAATGACAAATGCAGACCTCAGGGGATCCAGTCAGAGAAACTACACGGGTAAAGGTGGTGGCATAATGACTCCAGGCTACGACTTTGCAGATGATGATTCGCATTCTAAATATATGAGCGATCCATCAAGGAATAAACAAAGTGCTTATGACCGTGACATGCAGGATTCAGAAGTGATACGCGATGAGTTCCGCCGCCCGAGAGATACTCTATTGTGCTTGGTTTCGGATTTTTATTCAAAGAGCTCTGCCAGATTGCCAGAACTTGCAAAAAAGGGTGGAGCTGAAGCCAAGCCGGTGGAATTGCTTGATTTGAGAAGCCATACGGTAAATAAATCAAACTAGACCTAATGGGAACTTTTTCATAATTATATTAGCATGTACAATTCTATTTCAGAGACTGGCCGAAGTTTCAATGAGCTTACTCAAAGTTAGTCCTTATGATCCGCCAACAATGGGATGCCGAGGGCTGCAAAAGTACATGGTAGAAGTGTTCCCTTATGGCGAATGGACGCATGAAGGTTCCCGAACAACACTTACTGCATTTCTAAGAAGACTGGACAAAACGTTTGTCAAAATTTGCAAGAAACCCTCCATTCGTGTATGAAAATATTAACAAAAGCAACAATATTTTAACTAGCTATTTGGAACAGAAATTCAGAATTCATATTTTTTTACACAGAGACATACCGACTGGGAAGCTGCTGCAGGGCTATTAAAGGGGATTTATCAAATGTTATGGAGGCATCCACACATTGTCCACAATCAGCATTTAAAATCTCTTATTACAACCTGTGAGGTAATTGCATTCACTTTACTTTTAAAATTCAGCATGGATATGAGCATCTAAGAAGCATTTACTCTGCTGCTTTTGACAGTGTCTGCTAATGGGAGAGGGTCAAGCCAGTGAATTAGGACTAAGTACAGCTGGACAAGTGTTACTTGGAAAGATTCCTCCTACTCACTTTTGCTCAACAGTCGTTCGTTTACTTGCGTTACAAGTTAGAGCACTTGGGGTAAGTTTTTTTATTAAACACTAGGCGATGAATAATACTTATACAGTTTAATTCCTGATATTTATTCTGTCGTTGTCCAACCGTCAATGAACCAGCTTCTGAACAATTTCCAATACTTTATAAATAAATCCTAAGTTGTCTATTCTACTAGGTGATTCTACAAGGTGTCTTACTATGCCCCATTTGTTTTTAGTAGTACAACGACTGATTGGGATTGCCAATTTCGCCATCCAATCAAACTCATACTACTGATGGCAATGATTTAATGCTATTCTATAATCTGTTCCAGGAAACATACTCCTTGGAACAAGCATGCGGTGTCCAGTATTCCATTACATCTCCACACGACAAATCTGACGTACTCCTGATGCATTTACTGATTCCAATGTGTCTCAGAGTTGGCACTGGTCGTAAAGGTGAGAATGCATAGCTACACATACTTCCGGAATAGTGCCGGCATGCAATATTAATCTTAGATGTTGCATCATGTATAGATGTTCCAAAAATGCGCAAGAATGATATTGTGTACATCCTAAACCTCATATTAACCAGCCTCAATGTGGGAGGGCCTAGAATAAAAAGTGCTACAGAATCAAACAGTACATCAATCATTGGAGGAGCTTCAGGAGCGACAAGAACCGGAAGTGTCACGGAGCGCAAACTTAAGCAATCAACTTGTCAAATAGCATTTTTAGGTACGAATGGGATGGGAAAAAGGTCAAGGATGGCTTAAAATAGGGTATACACTAGTATTTAATGTGTGGTTTCTCGTAGGTTTGAAGATTCTTTGTGTATGTTTCGACTCGGAGCTAAGTTCGGAATGGCCAAGAACAGTGAGGATTATTCAAGAAATGGGAAATCGTGGGGAAGGAGGGGCTGCGCTTTGGGAATACTTGGAGTTCGTAGTAACAACCCGAAGTTCCATTTATACCATGTTCAGGCCCCTGATTGCGCACAAGGTATTATTACTAGATATATATTTAGCGTTATTATGAATACTACTGTATATACCTTATACTGTATTAATGGAATTTGGTTGCGGCAATTTTATTTGCAAAGCTTGCCGTACCACCGTCAAATGACCAAGAGAGACACTTCCAGTTCGTAATCCGTGAAAAGCTGAAGGAAGTTGTGCTTCCCAAATGCAAGGGTCTACTGTTGTTGGACCTGGCTCATCAAGTAAAGCAATTGAAGGAAGATTTGGAAACTCGAAAAGGTAAGGTGCACACTCAGAAGCTGAGGCCTGGACATCTTAACTTCTTCAGCGTAATGTCCCAGCCAAAGGCGCATGTCGCAAGAATCTTTCTCTTTCTTTTACATTTAAACATCTCGCTTGACCTATTATTATTAGAAACTGAGATAAACAAGAGAAATCTGAATCCAGAAGCAAATGAAGCTAGGAGCAGACCACGCCCTTCACTCTCCGAATTATTCCCAGGCTTAGCTGCACGCTTTGGAGGTAGTGGAGAGGACACTGCGAAAGGGTCCACTTCCAACATACACAAGACCTTGAATCGTGAAAGTAGTGTCAGAGTTAAGCCCACTACACAAGGTAGCACAATTTGTGCATCTCACACCAAACGAATGAAAACTAACTTTATTTGTTGTGCATTTTGTGTATATATTTAATCGTACATTTAATTGCCGTAATTGATGTCGTTCGTGTTCGTGAACCAAATGAACTTACCAACGCGTGTATATATAATAATATATCTCTTTACAAACAGCTTTTATGTATGCATGAATGAAAAAAAGACTGCGGATATAATCGAAACATAATATTTGTCATGCAATGTCGTGTTTGTATAGACGTTTTTTGTACAGTCAATATCAAGGCTGCAAACTGACTGACTCCAGTTGAGTTGATGAGAACATTAACTTTTGAATGTTTTAAAACAGACTTGTATATAATATATCTCGTCAAATGAAAGCTAACCCATTCCGTTCATATGAAATGGCACTGCTTGACCATGCTTGGCTTGTAAATGCTTATAAACTTTCACTTTTAACACTCTACCACAACAATCTTTGCAGATATTTACTTCATATTATCCACTTTTGTATATTATATTCTAAAATACTAAGTTGCTTCATGTAGTTAAATATTTTGCATAATATTTTCACAACCAAACCTTTTTTCTCGTATAAAATTATTTAAAAAATTACTTACCAAGAAAAAACTTTTGTACAACAGGTTTTACTTTAAAATTGAATGAGAGAAAAAACAAATTTTCTGTCTTCTTTTCTTCTCTGTCTATCTGTCTCTCTGTCTGTCTGTGTGTCTGTGTGTGGGTGCAAATGTTCACACAACTTTCTTCGTCCACACACAACAAAGGTCGAATGGTGGATCGCTTCATGCGAAGAGTGAGTATTGCCGGTGATTCTCCGTTTTCTATTCCCGAAAACTCTATCCTCAAAGCTAAAGGTCTCTCTACCAATCTCTTATATTAATCTCTTCTAAATACTCTATATATAATATTTTCATTTTAATATATTTGTCGTAATCATCACAATTATTGTAACTAACTTTTCCATTACTTTCTCTTTTCTGTCTCGTCTCAAAGTTTTTCTCTCGTATTTACATGAGTATTTCCATGAAATATTGTGTCCTCTTGTATCTAGTTACTCTAACTTGAAATGAATATTTATGCTTAATTGAATTGAAATCCGAGTGGGATGAAATCAAAAGTCATTGAAAAAGAGGAAGAAACAGTACAGGGGTTTGAGTTCCTATTTTATAGTCTTGATATTACGGCGACACTTTCACCAAACACGTATATAAATTGTTAATGTATCGCATTGTTCACGTTTATAGACTGAATTGCAAAATCACCAAATCACACCTTCTGTACAATATAAAATATATATTTATAATAGATTCAGCACAATTTGCATCTTTCTATTAAAGGTTTACACTCGTTTTGAGCTCACAAATCATCCACCCGCACCTTCCACAAATTAATGGTTCAATAAGTACCGAATCATTTTGTTTTTAGATATTTTACTTGCAAAATTATCACTCATCTTAATTCATAAAGCTGACAATTTCACGCGGTTTATAATCACATTTTTTGCTGTTCGTTTTAAAAGTACGTAACGATCAGTATAACCCACCATTACCATTGATTGCAGTTTGCATTATACCCTTTTCCTACATTAAAACTTTTACAATAGGAAAGGTCATTAGGGTGACAAATTAGATACATACATAAATACATACATAATAGGTGTCTTATAGGAGGTAGCTTAATTTTTTCTTAATACATCGCTCTTTTTAGCTTGACAGGCCGTCATTTCATAGGTACGCTACATAATTTATTGAACATTTGAGATTTCTATGCTAAACATAGTCGTAGCGTTGTTGGAAGTAAACTATAGTTTCAGCAATTTTGCAAAATAATGGGCTATTTCAAATTTACAACTTGTTACTTAAAATGCCGCTAGATATTGTTATCCAGAGAATGTACAGTAGGCATAAATATTTTCAATTTTTAGGTGTTTTATTTACTATTAAAATGAGCTGATGATGGTCAACAGCAGGAAAATAAGATGTACTACAAATGATTGCTGTTGAAGCTGAATAATTTGAATTTTTCAACAATGTTCTCATAAATAAATGTATAATCTTAGAATGTTACTTTTTCAGTAAAACGTGGCTAATTAAATGTATGCATGTATTTAATGACATTTTAATACTCAAAGATGATTTGATAATATTGTTGTGGTCTTTATTTTTGAAGATACAGCATAGTCGTACGTTTATATAGCTAACATACAACATTGCTTTGCTTTGTGTGGATTTAAATAAAGGCTTGGAACGGGAAGAGGGAACGACATCAGGGGACTTTCTCCAGCCGGAAGCTCCATCAGAAGGCCCTTCGATGGGGATCACAGATGAAGAAGGTCAAAGGCCACACCGGCTCCAAAGGCAGAAACATCAAAGCAGAAAAACCTTTCGCTTTCGGAAAAGTCGGAAGGGTAGAGATGAGGTAGGATCTACTGATGAATATGGAAAACATTTTTCAAAGCCATCTTGCTAGAGAAACATAATAATTCGTAGTACGAATTTCGTACTATATATTTCAATTAAATCGTTTCATAATGTTGTTCATTTCTTTAAAGTTTTCTAGTGTGGACGTTGAAGAGGAAAGTCATTCAAACTTAGAGTCTCCAACCACCCCACTTTCTCCATCACCAAAGGACGAGCTCATACATAAATCGGAAAAGTCTTCTAAGGAGAATGATGACGAAAAAAGCAACAATGGAAACGGAAATGAGGAGTCCAAGCCAAAGCTGAGCCTACGCCTCCGATCTAAAAAGCGGAAGAAGTCGGCGTCTCCTCAAAATGGAGCTGACTGTGAGAGTCAAAATTCATTTTCTCGGACTTCAAGCACTTGCGGTTATAGAGAAAGTTTTGGTATGCCGTTATTGTTGTGCCTGCTGTAGAGATGAGATGTTCTGAAATATCGAACCAGATAACAACTGCATTTGTGTATATTTTACTACTTCTACTTGTGAAATATCCAATCAACAGCCAAGTACTTTTTAATCAATTTTAATGACTGTATTCGTGCAAAATTGACTTTTAGTGTGACCTGTCTGATTCTAATGTGATTCTAAACTGTATGTTTGCACGATACTATTTTCTAATCAATATTGTTTTTGTACATTTTAAAAGCTAATGCTCACACTGCCAGACACAGATTTAAAGTAATCACTATTTCGCATTTAATGTCAGTACTAATTATTATATTTTCAAATCTTTCTCTATCTTTCAAAGAATGCATGCACTCATCTATATGTGGCACGAATTTACCATTGCATAGCTATAAAATTGCCAGTTGCAAATGAAACATTGCAAAAGTACTACTAAAACGTTCAACGTTGTGCTAAACTCGTAAATGTATTGTGATGTAATTTAATTTCTAAATGCATGGTTGCTGGTTCGAAACATTGTCATTATCCATTAGTGACAATTTGTATTGTACTATATTTTGCACATTTTTTCTTTATAAATATCTGCATAAGCCGCTTTTTTCTACTTTCCATTCCCCTACCCATATCTTCTTTAAACTCATTTTACTTCTCTTTCAACTGCACAATACATTTTATAGGTTCAGTGGAAAGGTACAGCTTGCAAATGCTGGAACGCCTGGAAGTTCCTGGAGATGACGCATCAGATGAAGAGAAACCAGTGAGCCGACAAAACCGAAAGGGGAAAGAAAAGGGAGCTGATGATGAAGACACACTCATTTGATAATTACTGAAACCTTAGTAGAGCTGTGATGAATAATAAATACTAATCTCTTTAGTTATTGAATAATTGTACGAATTGTCCCTTTTGTTACGACATGTATAGGTATGTATTTAGGAGGATGTTGAGTTTAAAACTTTTATGATAATAATATAGCTTGTCATATAATTCAGCCCGTGCTGACTTGTATATGCGGCTAGGCATCATTGATAACAGTATTATTGTGTAGTTGGAAAGCAATTGATCTTGATTATACGAGATAAAGAGATATTATGTACATACATTGCGCACATATTATGCCTAGATTATGAAGAAATTTTTAATCAATGTGATGAAGGATTGTCGGTATTTGCCAGTCAATATACTGCAATATCCGTTTTGAGATTGGTTATATGCGAAAAGAAATATTATACGAATTGACATTTTTACTTAATATAATGTTTAGAGAGAGGTGCTGATTTAAAAAGGAAGCTAAAAATGTGTTGGAAAGTTTGCGAAATATTGGATGCGCTTACTAAAATGATGTAATCCAAATGAATATTTTAAGGATTGAGCGCTTTTTAGTTCAAAAAAATGATACGAGTACAAAATACCATTGTTAACGTTTGCGAATATTTGTTGTGAACAAAAAAGTTATTGTTGAACATGTAGTAAATTTTATTCAACGATGTTGCAAAGACTGTTTTTTAAAATAAAGAAAAGAAAAACAACGAGAGAGATGAAAATTTGAAACAAAATTTGTAGAGAAATCATTTACTTTCAATAATTATTTTTATCATTGGCCTGCCTATGTACTTCCAGTTTTTAATATCATCATGCTAACAAACTTGTCTTTACCAACATCAGGAAACATGTATGAACCGTCATTATTTTTGCATTCATTAAAGTAAACTCGGGCGACTTCCTGGAATCCCAACTTTTGGCCGATTTTTCTGGAGATTGGATTCGAAAGCTCTGTGTAAATCAATGGAAATCCTTCAGCGAAAAGTTGCTCAATCGCTTTTCGGTATAATATCGTAGCAAGTCCTTTCCCACGGTACTTTTTATCTATGGACAAAATAGCCAACTCCGGAAATGATGAAAGCTTATGCTCCTTGAATATATTATACTTTGATTCTGCCACTTGTAGAAAATTTAGAAAAGTGGATGTGATAGGAGATTGTGGTTTGAACACAGGTAAAGGATTATTCATGTCATGAATGTGTATAATGAGCACCCCGGCTATCTAAACGGAAAAATACCAGAATTAGCCAACACAAACAATCAATCAATCAACTATGCTACATTTATGAATATAATATGCAAAAATATCGATAGAACTTACTTGTTCGGCTTCTGATACTTTTCCGTGTGATACGTATATGTTTTTCTGGTAACGGTTTAACATGTCCGTATAACGCTTGTGCTGATCAGCCACACGATCCACCGAAGTCCCTATTAGTTGATTAACAGGCTCATCCAAATAAAAATTTTCTTTCAAATGAGCCAACACAATTTGGTACTCTGATTTGGTTATAAACCCGAAATCAAATTCAATTTTCATATCTTCCTGACTATTTGAAGCCATTACAGAAAATAATTATTGCTCGATTCTGTTCCAGCTCTGGCTTAATGCTATATACAATATATTAGTTTTGCTCTTTTATGAAAAATAAAAATTATATAAACGAAACCCTGTTGTGGAAACATGCAATATTATCCCAATTCGAGAAGAGAATGTGCACAAACTCATTGACAGACTGATTCCATCCTAGAAAAGGATTGCCAAAATATTTTCTGTTACACAGACAGAAAAGTCTGCTTTAAGTATTTATTAATCATCCAGGCAAGGAACAAAACTATAATTGTATCATCGTAAGAGATTGTTCAATACTGTGGGTATGTATAGTCGATATCCTACAACTTACAACTACATTACATTTACAATGATTGTAGCATTTTTCATATAATATAATGCATTGAACCGCACCCACTGCACGTCTTACAGAAAACTTTTTGTTATTACCTTTGTAACAGGTTTATAAGTCTAATACAGTTTCAACTATGAAATGCTTATCTCCAGTTGGTCCAAAAACCAGAGTCCCGTCATCATGTTTTATTTCATTCAATTCTATTCGGGAAACTGGTTTGAATCCTAATTTCTCTCCGATTTTTCGTGACAGCGGATTTGTGAATGTGCTGGATACTAGTTTATGTCCTTCATTTTTTACTTTTGTAATACATTTCCTATACATTTCTGTTGCTAATCCTTTCCCCCTATATTCTCTGTCGGTTGATATTATGAATAATTCAGGATATAGATCCAATCCACGTTGATCATGAATGCTGTACCGCTGTTTCAATTGTATGATCGTATTTCTGACCAAGGCTGTCATAGGCGAACGTGCTTCAAAGTATGGTAATTCAAACCCCTTTTCTTGATACCATACAATGAGAACTGCGGCAACCTGTAAAAACGAATAATTATAATTGAATTGTGGTGAAATCAAAGGCCAAAGAAGGTTTATTGATTGTTTCTCCTTGAAAAACTTGATGACAATGACAATCAGCATAAAAAAGTACCTTGTCAGGTTGTCCCGCTGGAAAAGCATAAAAGCTCCCGTGGTCCAGGTCCAAAATATCCATTACCCTTTGATCCATATCCTTGATTCGTTCTGGTGTAACTCCAAGAATTTCATGCATTGGTTCGTCTCGGTAAAAGTTTTGTTGCAAATGCGACAAGACGGTGGAATAATCTGATTTTTCAATTATCTTAAATTCGAAACCGTTCCACTCCTTCGTTATGATATTTGAGTTGTGGTTCTCCATTTTGATTTATTAGTTACTTTCCAAGAAAAATTACTCCTTCATCTGCCGGTAATGTCCTTGTCAATAAATTAGTATTTTAGGTTTACGAGTCACGAGTACAACTCTGACGTAAATATCACAATCTTCTTTCAACTTGATAAGTGTCGCGTTTATACCAATTCACATCAAAGAAGGTTATGCCATGCGGTTACGTATATTATGATGGTGGATAACGATATATAACGGATATATTTTATGTACATGGATAGAGTCATTCAATTCTCCTTACTGTTTAGCACACACAAGCAGCATAAAGTTAATTGCAAGTAAAAGCCTGGTGAGGTATTCAGCATTAAATGAAGTATTATATGTACTGAAGCATTGACTGATAAAGGAGAAGATTTGACCAAAAGTTCTAGTAACGAAGCCAGTATTGGTCGTCATACACGTTGTGATGAAATGTATTGGAAGTCTTATCATCGACGAAAAAGATGGAAATACCTGGCTACCCATGCTAAGTAAGTACATGCATTATGTAATAGATTTCAATTGCATTGTCCAAAAAGTAAAGTATATTTCTAGTAACTTATGTTTAAATCAGCAATGATATTATGATTGTCATTTAACATTTCATTATATTGTTTTAAACAGAAAAATGGATAACCCACTTACTTATTAGGTCCAGTTTATCCAGAATGTAAGAATGTGCATAGTAAGATTGGTTTGTCCGGATAAAATATAATCAGAATAGAGTAGCGAGAACAAGTTAAAAGTTCAGTTGGTACATACTATACAGATAGACCGGATGAAAAAGATAAAAACAGACCTACTGAGATACTGCGATCAGAAATTATTTATCATAGCATAAAGGATACCTTTGTACAGAGAGAATTCAAACAAAAATTAAAGAAGAGGGCGACATTCAAAACTGGTTTTCATTAGGGGCAAGTGAAACGAAAGACGAACAAATGCCAGGTAACATAACATCACCTACTTTGTACTTAGTTGTTGACGTTGACACTATTTAATTATGTGCATAGTGAAGAGTTGCAGCAAATTCACATTTGTGTATGCATGGAGAATCGAGAATCTCAGAATACTGCCCTCATTTTTCGCAGATTTGTTTACCTTGTACTACAGAATTTTGCACTATTATTTCGTTGTCATCCATAGTATAGCATCCTTTGACATTACTTACAAATTCTGCATTGTCCAGGACTGTAGGCCACCAAGATTTCAGTTCTTAAAGAAAATGATGCATTGCACGTCCATATTATTACAAGACAGGCTGATGAATGAACAAGCACAACACGTACATTTTCCAAGCTGGATTCATTGTTTTGAAATAGAGAAAATGTTTTTGACCCTTAAAATAATCATCACTCATAATTTAATTTTTGACAAAAAGCTTCTTAAAAAAATAATTAAAAATTCGACCAAAGATGATGATTTTTGGTACATAATCATAATTTAAATCTCAAGGTAAAAAAATTATTTTCTCGCACATAATTCTAATTTTAATCTTAAGGTTAACCAATTACTTTTTGATATTAATACGATTAAAATCGTAGGGATAAGGTATTATTCTTTTCAAAAAAACACTAGTCGTATTGAAATGCTTAGCAACATTAAATCCGCAGTTCAGAAGAAGATATATTTGTGCCATTATCACAAAACCATTGTCCACATTGGTTGTGGTGGGGATGCCTCTCTCAACAAAACCAAGGTACCAAACTTGCTTCTTCTGAATATGAACCCACTGCCTCATAAAATAAGATAAGAATGTAGGCACAGATACTTTGACTCTTGTGAACTAATATGGAGTTAGTATTGAATTTGCCCCAACAAAGCCACTTCGAAAATAATTCTCTATTAATTGGTGTTTATCATTTATTAACCAAAATCCACACGTAGGTTGATTGCTATGATCAAAAAACACCACTTGCTACCTTTTTTCGTCACTTTACATGACACTATTGACACAACTAGAATAGTATTCACATTTCAGTAGAAAAGGAAACTTCATCCTCAGAGATTTTCATGTCATTCCACAAAGCTAGCTTATATGCGTTTAATGCATGACTTTCATTAACCGCTTTACCTATGTTTATTGCTTACTCGGTTAAAACTTGTCAATATTGATCATAGTGAACCTACTTCAGCAATTCGCCACATAAGTAACATATATATCCATAAATGATACATATACACACAAGCAGATAACATTTTTGGCATTTATACATTTCTTCAAAATAATAATGACTTTGCTTAAGATTTAAATTAAAATGTCCTTAAAATTATCATCATTTTGGTCCAAATTATAATTTTTTTTCATAGAACAACTAAAGAAAAAAATACTAAATTGATGAATTTTTACTACCACAAAAATTACATGCCTTTGAAATATAGATTTTGTCTATATAAACAACTGAATGATAATACATAATATTATTGAACTGTATGTAGTATGTAAAGTGAATGCTTTAAATGATGTTTGTAAAGTATCGTGTGAGCTCGAATTGTATGTTTCTTCTTGTTGTACAACTGATATCATTGAGATTGAGAACGAGAAGATTAACAGAAAAAATCTCATCTGCAGTATCTGCTTAAATTATATATTATTCATACGGTAGGATATGGTGATGATGATTTTTTAAAGTTATTTACACATACAAAGTGAAACGTTTATGGCTATACTTACCATCGCCACTCTACCCAATAACAACTAAACTGGAACAAAGTACTCATTCTTAGCAAATCGCAATGTAAAAAGGGGTTGACACTGAATGAAGATAAGTAGGAATGAATGGGCACGTGAATGTACATGAGTACATAACATCATGCAGAGCAAAGAATCTCTATAATAATGATAAGAACTGACATAGATGAACATGAATTTTGCAAACATTAACAAAATCTACGTGACGTAATCAAGCTACCTATCTATGATTTTTTGATGCTCCAAAGTTGGCTTGAATCATTTTTAGAAAGTTGATCAGTTTGATTGCATCTTCGTTGTGTTGAACATAATATACAGTTAACGTGAAACAATGAGAGTTTTATATTATATATTTTTTACTGCATGGGCAACATGTGTGATATTAGCTGAGGATCTCAAGGAAGAAGAAACCCCTAGTCCAATTGTAAAAACAAAGTATGGACCGATTCGTGGAGTTAGCCGGAAGGGACATTATGAATATCGTGGCATTCCCTTCGCTAAGCCACCAATAGGACCCTTACGCTTTAAGGTTTGTGTTTGGCTGCAGTAACGTAACATATCTTTCTTTAATCATACAAACGATCCAGAAATTATATTTCCACTATTATGGTCATAAGGTTCCAGAAGAACCAGATTTTTGGAGCGAAGTTCTTGAAACAACCACTTTCCCTGAGTATTGTATCCAATATAATGTTTTCTGGAATTCCACGGAAGGTAGCGAGGATTGCCTCTACCTTAGCGTATTTACCCCTTCATTGCCATCCAATGACAATGGAATTGAAGGTGGCAAACCAAAACTCCCTGTCATGGTTTACATACATTCTGGAGGATTCATGTTCGGTAGAGGAGCGCAATTCCGAGGGGACTATCTGATGGAACACAAAGATGTTGTTCTTGTGGTCTTCCACTATCGTTTAGGGAGCTTGTGAGTTTATATTTTCCGAAAATGAATGTATGCAAATTAATAGTGAACAATTGGAAGTAGTACATAATTGCATCATATTATATATACAGGGGTTTTCTGAACACTGGCGATGAAATGAGCTTTGGCAACATGGGTAACCTGTACTATTTTATTTTATCGATTATCTCCTTTAGAATTTACCAATCAGTAAGTTGTATGGTTGCATAAATATAATTTTGTTGATTATGACTTAGGTATGAAGGATCAAGTGCAAGCGCTGCGTTTTGTCCAAGAAAATATTGCCAACTTTGGTGGCGATAAAGACCGCGTCATGATATTTGGTACTAGTGCTGGGTCAGCAAGCGTTCACTATCATATCATATCACCAATGTCCAACGGTACGAATAATGCTAAAAAAAATTGAAGCTGCCATTTATAAATACGTAATTGTACATAAAATATAAAATATTCGTGTGCTCATCTTTTACTTATAATAGCGTGAATAATTTCGATTTTGATATAGGATTATTCCACACCGCTTTGTCAGCAAGTGGGTCTGCTATAAATCCCTGGGCATTTCAACCAGATCCAATACCAAATGGTAAAAAACTTGCAGAATTTCATAACTGTCCTACTGAAAGTTCCCAGGAGCTGGTAGAGTGCTTGAGAACAAAGGATGCACATGATATTGCGTTCACACACAGTTTGTTTCTGGTATAATTTCATACACAACTGGAGCTATTATTTAGAACGATCAAATTTCGGCGTACATTTATATTAAAATAATTATGTAGGATTTTTATAGTGACCCCATTGCCGCCTTTGGTCCGTCAATTGAAAGTGGAAACCCTGATGAAAATACGAGATTTTTAACTGACACTCCGATTAACATAATTAGCAAAGGAATTGTGAATGAAGTACCATGGATTATTGGGTATAAAAAGCGTTTATTGACCCTACTTCATGCAAAGTAAAACAAGAAATCAACATTTGCTAATGGCGCATTTTTATTATCTAAGGTTTGACACGGACGAAGGATATGAGCACACGTTAGGTGTTGTTAAAAATCCAGTGTTATTGGACAGACTAAATTCAAAATGGATGGAAGTGTTCCCAATTACCCTAGAGTACGTTAATGAGCCAGCAAAGCTTAAAGCTGAAATTTCGAAACGTGTTCGAGAATTTTATTTCGCCAATAGTGAAATCAATGTTGATAACCCAAAAAATCTAAGCAATGTAAGATATACAAGCATAATATGCAATATGTCATGTAATCACTCGCGTGGTAATTTTTATTATCAATGTTTGCATTGCAGGCATATTCTGATAAAACATTCATTCATGGCATAATCGAAGCAGCAAGACTTCATGCAAAACTTGCCAAAAAAGAGACTCATCCTGTATACCTTTTCAACTTCGGATATGAAGGGTCTCACAGCATAGTGACATTGAGAGGTCATCCAAGAGATGGATTTATAGCCAATCACATGGACGACATTCAGTATCTGCTTACAACGTTTCTTTTCCCATATATTGGACCTGAAGCACCAGAACGGTCATTTCAGCAAAAATACCTCAAAATGATAACTGCATTTGTATCTACAGGGTACGAACTAACTTATTTTCCATCTTGTTACTCAATCAGTATTTATTTTTATAAAGCTTACGTTTACAATTTATCTTTTAAAAGAAAAATCCCACCATTTGACGAAACTAAGCCTATTGATGTGTGGGAACCTCTATCCTCTGATGGAAAAATCTCTTATTATCATATCACCACTTCACCCAAAATGAAACCTATCTCACAGGAACTGCAGAAGAGAGTAGACTTTTGGAACTCATTTCCTCTGCGAGAATACCGTGTCACAAGCGACAACCAGAAGGATGAGCTTTAAAATTGATCTTACATTTCTTTATCTCTCATAATTTTTTTTGGCTTACGATTTTAGTCAAATTTTCTAATAACGCATTACAGGATCAATAAATCAATAAATAATGTATTTATCAGCTAAGTAAATCATGCTTATCCATTCCATGGTCTCATGTGCATGTCTTTTTGTCAAAAACTTTATACAAGGGAGTTATGAGTATGAGAATAAGCAAACATAGAAACCTGACATTGTTAGAATGTTAACAACCTCAGTTGTTATCATATCATGAGCCTTATATAAATGATGCATGCATTTATGCTTGTAGTTTTTAAAAAAAAATTTTGGTATATTTTCAAGAGGTCATACCAAATTGACATCAGTCAGTGACATCATATTATATGCTTCTAAAGTTCCATAATCAAATCTTGAACAAAATAAATAATAACAACAGTTTATATTCATATACATTATTTAAAGATGACAAATTAAAGTACATTTACCTCAGCAGTACGTGGTGGCTACTTGGCAATTTTTAGAAGACTCACTCAAATTGAAATCATAAGAGAATGTACTACACTAACTGCACAGCCTGTCGTTCTGAACTAAATTGTATGAGCAGAGGTGATAAATGATGATGATTAATACCAAGTTCTCAGACCATTCCAATTCGAACATAACTAAACTAAATTCCCACAAATTAAAGAACTGCATACTCCACCACAATTTATTAGTAATATAGGCAATTATAAGCTACCATGTAATTTACCTTTAAATACAGATGTCATTGTCATTTGTTTTCTTTAAATTGCATTTATTTTCTCATCGTCTTATGCGAAACTGTAGCATTTTTATTATTTATTTAATACAGATGAATGGACTAATGACAGGCATAAGTTACGTAGAATCATATTTAGTACTTGATTATGGTTGAGTTTGAAAGTTTTCTTATTATAGGATGCTACTATTTACATGTAAAGTGTACATAATATGTATACCTATTTATTATATACAAAATTTATGTGTGTATTTACTAATCAGAAAAACTGCATTTAATTGCCCACCTATAAAATGTGGTTAAACTATTTTAATTTGTGAACTTGTTGAGGGAAACAAACGTAGGTCATGAGGTCAACAAAAATGATGATCCCTCTGAATACAATAGAATGCACTTCAAAACTCATGTTTCTAGAAATAATGACAACCTTTTGGTGTTCAATAACCACTGTTCATTATATATAACTTTAGTGTGTCTGTATAAACATAACAAAATCGTATGACAAGACAAAATGGATATTATACTATCTTAAATTACAATACCTTATACTAACTGGTAGCGTTTGCTAATAGTAGCTCAAATTATCCTAAAGTATTAGCTGATATATCTCGTAATACTCCTTTTTTCAAGCATAAATTCCTTTGGGACCCTTTCCTGATTTAATTGCAGGTTACAGCCTTGAAACGTTAATTTATTTACTCTGTTTGTATCACATGCATCATCAATTATATCAGCATTGTGATATAAAAGCAAAACGCTGATTAGAAATAGTTGATAGTTGTTGGAAGATCTCTCAATTGTCCACAGCCTTCGTTGTGTCTTGTGACTTTACGTGATATTTGTGCCTATTTGTACATGCATATTTGCAATTGCAACAAATTGACAATGGGCATTATAAACGTGAGTCAACCTCCTTATTTGAACTAGAGTGCTTCATTCATTTGTTCACTGTGTAAAATGTATTTAATTTTCAGGTTGTAGCTCTGTTAGTGTTCGTTGTTATGGTTAGTGGAGGAATCCCTCTTAACCAGCAGTCTGATAATGATCCGGCTGGAGAAAGTGATCAGTTGGTTTCTGGAACAACAATTGACAAATCAATCGTTCCACAGGTCGCTGCAACGGCAAATTCTGCAAATGGTAGAGACTTGAAAACATCGGACTCATTCGGTTTGGGCTATTACCTTCCAATCGTATCACCTGCACTAGGTAATTCCTATTACTAATCTTCACAGAGAATGCTCAAAGGAAATACGTAAAGATTATACAAGGCATTTTGTTACGATTAATTTCTTGCAGTAAAATATCACTATCCTCTTCTTTACTACCATCCTGCTTTCATTCATTCCATTCGTCATCATGGATACGGAGGATTTGGGTATTATCATCACGGGCATGGAGTAATACATTGAAAATGCGTTTTACAAGGAGTGTTACATAATAGTTCCACTCCGCCCCAATCCTGGGCCACCCACGATTTTGCAATGAAATAAAATAAGTACAAGCAACATTTTACCTATTTATTTTTGAAATGTTTCATGAATTAATTTTCATATTTCAATTTAAATGAATTAAAGTAATAAACTGCAGATAAGTTTGATACTATATTTTAAACAAGTTCATAGTATACATAACGAAAATAATTTATTATCAATTAAATTTTTATATTATCAATTTTTATTATGTGCATAAATAATTGCGAACAGGTAAACCGATAAATTAAATGAAACGTAAGGAAATCATTAACTACATATTTACCAACAATGATTTAATCATACCACGATATGTGTATAGCGTCAACTTGAATGTAAAACAAAGTCAAAAATAATAATATTAATGGTAATCTACATAGTACAAAGTTAGTTTTATACCCGAGAATTATTGTAAGGAGTAAGGTGTGTTATCAAACAAGGTAAATAATTTATTACTGAAAGTAGATAAACGACGAGAAAATATGTTTTTGGTGGCAATAACAAGTCGTGAATTCGCACGTGAATCCAAGCAAGTATTTTTTTTCATTTTTTACAATTTTAGGCAATACTTGTTTTCAAAAAGGATCGTATTACATATTTTGCTTGGCTTGGGTGTTGATTTGACGTATCCCACCGACACTAGGTTAGCGGATGGCATGCCAATGACATGAGTTAATTTACCAGGAAATATTTTTATCTCGTAAGAATTGTAATGATGCACTGTAGTCGCATAGCACTAGTGACTTCCTTTTGTTGCTATATGCGATCATATTTTTTTAAATGATTGAACGGCAAGGTGGTGGAAAAAGGTGAACTCGAAATTGATAAACATGCGATGACCTAATAATAATGTAGGCATTTCACTACAATATATGTATGAACATTAATATTAATTGCCAGTCAAAGTACTTGATACCACTTTGAGCGAAACGCATTCATCCACGCATTGAAAGTTGACAAAATGCAGCTCAATGAAAGAATTAGAAAACCTAGTGAATAGCTATTTGAGCCCGTAAGCATTCTCTAAAAGTAGCTAACATGGCTTACAATTAATAAATGTTAAAAAGTGAATATCGTAACTAAAGGACGCGCATATCATTACGTTACGCCGAACATATTTCGAAGAAAGACGTACATTACTTTCCCAACTGTGTTTCGTTTCACCTATTATCGGTCTAGCGACTTTTACATATAAACAGCATGCATGTATTATACAACTACGATAACAGTTTTTATACTAGATTTTATAATGTGAACTCCAATCACTGTAAACTGAAACTTGGGATGAATGTGAATCACATTCTGTGATCATAATATAATATTATGCAATACGCTAAAAGCATCTTGGGGAAGTGTTTTGGATATTTGCTGTCAGTGAGTGCCAGGAAATCTGAGTAAAAATAAATAGCATATGAAAGAGAGCCATTGTCCTTGTTGCGTTATATACTGTATATAGTATTAATATAATAGTACACCAGAAAACTACTGTATAAATATTCGCATATTCACTTTCTACTCTAAATTTCAAATACTACGAGGCGAAGGGATGATGACCTCAAGAAAGAAAAAAGTATTCAAATTTCAATATGACAAGCATTTTTCGTTGTTAATGCACTAATGACTTTTTTGTCTATTTTGTATAAATATTATATGCGTACCTTTCAAGAAAATTAAATTATAGGAGGAAAAAATGAACACAGGGCACTTTAGAACTTTAGAGTATAAATTATAAGGAGAACTAAATTATAAATTGCATATGTGCAATATGAAACTATTAGTTTATATATTATTGCACTATTTCCGTGCTTTCGAAGTCCACACTCTATAAATACACGTCCAAGACATTGAACATTTTTTTGATTGCCAGTGTCACCTGAACTGATAAAATTTCAGGAATAATATTTGTTGTTCAAGTAGGACTTAAGGAAAAAGCTACCATGCATCTCTTATCTAAATATTTTGCGGTATCAAAAATACGATATACTTCTTTCTGCGTGAATTCTAGTCGCAGGCTTTGACATACTATTTCCAGAATTATTTCTAAAGTAAAGTAAAGATTTCCAGATACTAAAGTAGACCTAAACTACAAAGTTCAACAATGCGAGTTTTAGCGAAGGTGTGGATGCCCAAGTTTTGATATAGTTGATTTATGAACAAATACGTATTATGTGAAACTCAATGAATGACTCAATAAGAAGGTAAAATACATATGACGGCATAACACGTTATAAAATTAAATGAACATTTTTACTCATTCGGTATTATCTTCGTATATGATTGATGATTATTATAGATGATAGAATTAAAATAATTTATTGAAAAGGGACGTCGTCTACTATTCACGATTACCGTGAAGACGATTTTGCTGAGTGATTTGAATTATGGGAAGAAGTAGCTTGATCGCTTCCGTTGTCCCATTCATCTTCTTCTTCTGGTTCTTCCTCTTCTATCGTGCTACTGGCAATCCATTCTTTGATACGGTCTTTCTTCAGATCCCTGTCCACAGTCGTTTCCACACCGTATCGTGTCAAGGTGAAAAGCAACCTGTTTTTGTCGGTCATTGAGGAATGAAAACTAAGCATTGACATGTTGGTTGACAGCTCATCCTCATCTATTGGTTTCTCAGGCACTTTTGTTAGCCATTTGTCTTCCGCGTATTTCTGCATTTCATCACTCAAAGCTATTACTCGTTTTGACGGATTCAGTTCGAACATTTTTCGAAACAGCCGTCTTGCTTTATTAGAAAATATTTTGAAACCCTTGGGAGTTTTTACGACTCGGCTACGCTGCCACAAATCGAAAGCTTGGTAACGAGGATCAGAGCGACCGTCTGCTTTCTGCCACGGAATATTACCTGTAAAAATAAAATAAATACAAAAAATAGTAATAAACTTTGTAAAGAGTAAAAACAAATAAACTACACATTTCTTAACCAATACCCCCACTTTCCACTTTATATTCAATATTACATATTATTATAACGGTTTTTGTATTTATAGTTCTGAACCATACATTAAACTGTTGCAAACGCGCAGTCATAGTCATATAACCTTTATACTTAGGTTTTTATACTGAACACGAAGCATGACAAATAGAAAATATCTTCTTGAGTCAAAGAAGGAACGGCCTTCAGACCGGAATTACAGGAGAAGGGGACGGAAAAGCTAGCAGCGTATTTTAGTAACCTCAAAAGTTAATTTGGTAACCTCGAAAAGAGTCATTAAAATTAGTTTCTGTAAGTTCATTGAAATCAGTTAGATGCAATTACTGCATTTTGGCTTTTTAATACAGTGGTTTTAACGTTTTAACTGTTACACTTATCTTTAATGTACACACATCCATATAATATGTATATGAAACGAGCCATTGTAAACGGTTCAAATAGGTAGCCGGAGGTTTGGGGACAAAATTAGCACGTTTACTGGATATGACCTCTATTTGACCTTGAGGTCATGATGGGTCAATTGAGTTAATTGA